>JANVCF010036676.1:0-13702 GCA_025388745.1 Hydrozoanthus gracilis
TCCTGTGGAATATTTCTCGACCTTAAAAAAGCCTTCGATACTGTAGACCACCATATCCTACTTGAAAAACTGCAATACCGCGGAATAATAGATGAATGGTTTTCTTCATACTTGAGCGACCGCAAACAGACAACTGGAATTCAAAATCATGTATCAGAACGGGCCCCCGTCAACTGTGGCGTTCCCTCAGGGATCGATCCTTGGTCCATTGCTATTTCTACTTTACATGAGTGATATCCCGTATTCTTCTGATAAATTGAGCTTTTTTTATATTTGCAGATGACATTAATATACTTTATGCTGACAACTCTTATGCTGCAACTTGTAGAGTGGTTTCGAACAAACCTACCTGTAAAGATTGTCGCCGAGTTAGAGAAAAGGAGTTTTCGAGAAAGAAGGAATATACAACTCACTCCGCGCCAATACTAACTTAATTTGCATAATACCTGAAACAAAGATAACTTTTTCGATGTTGCTACTCGTTCCTCTTCTCATAATGCTGATGTGAAACGTAACCAAACTGAACAAAGCTGTTCGTTTGAACTTCTCAACTGGCATTCAGTTTGTAACAAAAACCATGTCTTAAAAGACTATGTATTTGAAAAAATTTTTAATATATTTGCTATAAATGAAACTTGGCTTCGCCTGGATGAAGAAGAACGACTTACAATTGTGATCCAACTACGAGAGGCTATTCTTTCTTGCACACTGCTAGAAAAGGTTGCTCAGGCGGTGGCCTTCTTTACAAAACATCTTTGAATGTTATGCAATACTAAACCGGATATTTAGGTCAGTTTAAGTAATTTGAAACCACTTCAGTGCAATGAAAAGTTCGTTCCCATAAGTTGGTATTATATCATATTACACAGACCTCCTTCATCAAGCACAAGCACAACTACTGATCTGTTTCTTGATGAGTTTGGAACACTCCTTGAGACGTACTCTATGAAACCTGGTGCCTTATTTATTGCCGGTGATTTTAATTTTCATGTTGACAACCACTCTGATATAGCTGCAAAAAAATCCATGACTCTTGTTGAATCATATAACTTTCATCAACATGTAAAAGAAACAACTCATCTTGATGGACACATTGTAGACCTTTTTAACCCACTGTGAAGATAATATTGTACAGTCTACTGTAATCCATAACACTGATATCTCTGATCACTTTACCGTTGTATGTGATCTCAACTTTAAGAAACCTTGTTTTGAAAGGAAACGTGTCGCCTATTAGAAAATCAAAGCAATTTACAACGAATTGTTTCTTGAAGATATTAAAAGATCTCCCCTTTTAACAAATCCTTTTAATGATAGAGTTCAATTGCTATATCTGTACAGCTCTGAACTGTTGAGTATTTTGGACCGTCATGCGCCAAACTGTTCACCCGACAGCACCCTCAAACTCGGACAAAATTAGTTGAAACGGTTGGTACAAATGTCCCCTCCTCTTCCCCCTACCCCTGTACAATGTTGGTCGAAACAGCATCGGAAAGAAAACAACATTGCATGGGGTGAGAAGGGGAGGCGTTAATTTTTAATTAAGTATTTCAATTATTTTGTCCAAGATTGCCTTAGGACATTTTTATTATTTATTGAACAGTCATGCGTAAGAAACACCGATTTTTTTTATATATATATAATCTAACATTTAGTACATAATTGAATTATTTTTCGCAACGGCGTTCAAGAGAGCCATAGACATAGAGAGGAAAGCATATAAAAGACTCTTGCTTACAAACAATTACTCATACAGAGACGTCGCGAAGTTAACTAAAGCTTCGATTTCAAGAGTTGTAGAATAAAAAAAAAACTCCATTTAAATTCAAAAAATTTGAAATAGGCACCGACAAAAAGATGCAAGGTAGGAAGACCGAAAAGAATTAGCCTTCGCCAGGAAAGACAGCTCTTGCGAGGAGTAAAACAGCTACGGAGAGAAGAAGGAAAGCTAATGCAGCGATGTAGTTTAAGTGAAGTTAATGTATCAAATCGAACAATACGCCGATGTTTGCACAAAAATGGTTTCAAGTTCCTACAAGCCCGCAAAAAGAGATTAATAAATCACAATGACAAACGCGAGCGATTAATGTTCGCTCGAGCGATGAAACGCAATTACTCCAAAAATGTATGGGAGAAAGAAATAGCTTTCTATTTGGATGTCACTTCATTTGTTTACAAACGACACCCAATGGATCAAGCAAGGGCCCCAAAAGGAAAAATTTGGAGGAAAGTTAATAGAGACCTTAAGCACCAGAACATTTGGGACGACAACGCCGCGAAAAGGTGGATTCTTGTTTCCGGTCATGCGCAGATCTGTTGTTTTTGTTTTTCACACGGCGTCGTGTATCCGGCGCCAACGTCAAAATAGCCATTTTACCGGCGTATATAGACCGCCAAGTTTATGGTAACTTTTCTTCTTGATTTCTTAAGCATTTCCTGAGTTTCTATAAACTGACTTAATTTTTTATATCAATAGTTTAAAAAGAAAAAATTAAAGTCTTCTAAAACAAGAATGAGCCTTTTCAGAGAAAGCTGCGTCTTCTTCAAGTGCCAGTCCTTAAGACCAAAGTAAAAAAAGGTAGGTTGAGTAATGCCAAATGAATAACTATAAATTTCAGTTTATAACCCAAATTTCGTAATTATCTTATGAAACTGAACATTGATTAATGTGTTGTAATATAGTTTGAAAGTTGTATTAACTTGTACGATTTTTTTAAAAACAATGAACGTACTTGAGGAAGTTTTAAACAGGCGAAGTTTTCACCAGATCTCAAAGTTAGAAATATTATTTTATTGTATATGTATAAAACGAAAATTTTTGACATAAACTTTAGAAAAAGTTCGAATTCTGTATTTTTTATGTTTCATTCATCAAAAATAAAGCTTGCTACAGTCCTGGCTTGAAGGTCAAGGTCAAGTTCAAGTTCATAAAGTGATAAACATGGCTGCGGCTTTCCGTTTTTTTCCGCTGCAACTGCCGTTAGATGAGTTTAACGAAGAGCAATCAAACAAATGTGACTCGAGTGAAACAAATCACGACAATGACATATAAAGAAGAACTTTTCAAAAACATTTCGATAAAAACAGTGTTAATGAAAATAGTTAAAGTTTGTCTCTGCATAGCGCGAATCGAATTGCTGCCATTACTATAAAAGTACTCGACGAAACAGAGACTAGGACAAGCGAGAATAATATACTAATTTTTGTAGATGTTTTTAAGTTGATCTTTCATTTTATGAAAGGAGAATATATCTTAACTTTAATCAGGGTTTAAACTTAGTTTTAAATTCTCCTGTTACGTTAAAGTATTATTAATGCTCTTTACGTTGTTCATGAGTTGCAAACATGTTGAAGTTCGCTGCGTTCACTCGTTTGTTTTCCAAATTTTCGCAACTCTCAAACAAAACCGGTACATCGCACATTTTATAAAGTAATCTACATATTCTTTTTAATATAAAATTTACTTAAACAAGTAATCACAGGTCTAGGCACACTCTATATGTAACGGTAGTATTAACAGTTTTTTTGCCTATGTACAATTGAAATAAATGAATGTGCCAATTAACATGACTATTTATATCTACTGTACGTGTGTCCTATTAATTTATCACAATACATTTTTATAGACTTATCTAAACTTTTAAAATCGAGTTTTAATTTAATCTTTTGAGATTTCTCCATTCAGATTGCTTTCAAGTAATCTACTAAGATTAATAATTTAAACATGTATATGTATATATTAAGAAAAAATTCTTAATCTTGATTATTTTAACTTATAATTTCAGTTTAAGAAAACTCTTATCATGATCTCCTGTCATACACCCTAACCAGGTACGAGTGTTTATTCTACATTTCATTTAAGTGGTCAGAATTCTCTGTAATTAGTAGTAATTCTGATCTAACTATAGCCTTAATTATATTCCCATTTGGATTTAAGAGATAATCAAAATTAAAAGCAAACTTTTAAAAAAAATCGAAAATAACATAATAGAAGCCAGCAATAAGACATGTATTGTATGTGATGTTTGCTATGCTCAGAACCACATTATTTGTTTCTTTAGAACATTATTGTTCTGGACTGAAGAACATGATAAGCTGCTTTGTAGAGAAATCCTTTGTATTGAAGCGAGGGGCCAAAATTGGCAACAAGTAGCAAACAATCTACTAGCCATTGATCAGCCAAGGTTCATTTTTAAGCAGTACAAGTCTGTAAGAGTAGGTATAACCTAATTGCAGAAAAAACTTCGTGGAAAGTTAAAAAGTGAGAGGAGCTAATAGAAATTGAAGATGCAAGTGATGCAGAAAATGTGCTAACTGAAGAGAAAAAAGAGAAAAATTGTTATAACCTGTGAAATCCATTAAGAAAATCATAACCGAACACAACAAAATCCCTCGTGGTACTCTTTTCTATACACGCCTGCGCGTCCCATGTTAGTACTTTGTATATGTCAATATATAACATCTCCCCCTTCAAGGGAAACAATAAAAGGAAAACTTGAACCTCAACCATGGCGAGTTCAATGTCAACAGTATACAATATCAACAGTTCACATTTGGGCGACCACGTCTTGGGTAAAGGAAGACGAGGCATGCTGTCGGCATCGACATGGGCTACAGTGCTGCGATATTCAATCTTGCAGTTGTATGAGGCCAGTATCAGTGCCCATCTCTGAAGTCGAGCTGCAGCATGAGCGGCAACTGGGTTCTTTGGGCCAAACAGCGATAGCAATGGTCGATGATCTGTTAAAATTGTGAAGGAGCGTCCGTAGAAATATTGCCCGAATCGTTTCAATCCAAAAATTATGCTAAATGCCTCTTTCTCTATCTGGGAGTAATTTCGCTGTGCTGGAGTCAGTGTGCAGGAGGCGAACGCCACAAGTTGAAAGTGTCCATTAATCTGATGAGACAAGACGGCACCAGCGCCATATGATGAAGCGTCGCATGAAAGGAAAAGAGGCAGTGTCTCATTGTAATGAACACGTGTCTGTGAATTAAGTAAAAGCTTCTTTGCAGCAACAAAAGCCTTTTGTTCGACATTTGACCACCTCCAACGTGTGCCTTTCTTCAACAACAAGTTTAGAGGTGCTAAATCGGTGGAATGATGGGGCAAAAATCGCGAATAGAACATAATAAGTCTGACAGTAAAGACTTCAATGATGTAACATCCCTTGGTACAGGAGCATCGCGAATGGCGGCCAGTTTATCATCAGTGGGGTGTAAACCTTTCTCATCTATCTTATGACCTAGAAAAATAACTGATGGCTGAAGGAACTTGCATTTGGCTTTGTTCAATCTAAAGCCTGCAGCTGAAAGTAATCGATCAAGAACTTAAGAAAGTGTGCGAAGGTGATCTTGTTCATTGACCCCGGAGTGTCTGACAGTAAGCTATCCATAATCCTTTGAAAAATAGCTAGGCCTGAATGAATGCCATTTGGCAGTCTCTTGAAGGCAAATAATCCAACATGAGTGTTAACTGTTAGATATGCTTGAGATGCTGTGGCGATGGGTATCTGGTGATATGCTTGTTTGATGTGCAGTGATCTAGTGATCTAGTGATCAAGTGATCCAGTGACATTGGCCCACCGCAAAAACTCGTGTTTATGCTTTGCGTATCCACGATTTAAAAAACGGATGAAACGCAAATAAATAATGCGAAGTCCAAACAAAACATGAAGTGGACGACGGCCCTCAATAATAATAATAATAATCCTCGTCGCCAATGTTATAACCTGTGAAATCCATGAAGAAAATCATAACCGAAGACAACAAAATCCTTCGTGGTACTCTCTTCTATACATGCCTGCGCGTCCCATGTAAGTACTTTGTATATGCCAATATATAACAAAAATGAGGATAAGGAAACCGCAGAGGATATAAGAAAGAAGGCAATGGAGCGACTGGGACAGACCTCAAAGCGAAAAGAAAAGGAGGATGAAAAGGTAGAAGGAAAGGGTGAAAAGAAGAGAAGATCAAATGGCAGTGATACTCTGATGTATCTCAGAGAAAGGAATGAAAGTATGAAGGAACAGAGATTGGAGGAAATGAGAATGAAGCAACAGGAGCTTGAGTTACAAGCAAAAAAACACGACGACTTTATGCAGCTGATTGTTTTACAACAACAACAACAACAAGCAAAGGCCCAGCAGTATTTCCAAAATCTTATGCTTTCTGTGTTGGCAAGATTTGCTCCAAAAGAGTAGCAGTGCATTTTTTTTATTTGTACTTCTCAATTATCAATCCATGGCTCAAGAATTTTCTGGAAACATTTGTAAATTTACATTTGGTACCAGACCTGTCAAGTTGTTGAATTAAATTTAAAAAGGCTATCTATATAGTTTACACAAACATGCATGAAGGTCTGATATCTCGTCAAGGCGACATACTCAAATTGAATGATTGAAGAATGACAAACACTATATTTGAAAACTTGTACTATTAAACGTTATTCTTGATCTGTATATTGTACAGATTCCTTTTATACACAAATTACATATTAAACTTCAGTTTATTACATAATTTACATTAATAAACGTGATCTTCACTTGCAAATTAAAATTGTTTCTTTTGAAATAAAATCAATCCAAAAAGTTTGCTGTTAATTCCTTTTATCAAATCAATATTTTAATCAAAATTCAACAGGACAAAAATTCCCAAGTGCTTCTAGTTATACTGGCTTCCTGACCCTCTGTGAAAAACTTGCTGTAAGAAATGTTTCCTGTATATAGCAATAACATTAGAAAACACGCACTTAACTGATATATTTTTTATGTGAAATATTGGTGTAACAGTGGAGGTTCTAAGTAAAAAAAGTCTGATGTCTGGTTCCCATATAGGCACGTTAATGCATTTCTTAAGATTGCTGCAACAACAATATTTTCCAATAGAGCTTAGTTGAATCTTTAAGTTCTTTTTAAAGTCAAGGAACTTGAAACACTCCACAATGTCTCTAAAAAGCCACTCTACTGATTCTCGCACAGTGCTCATGGAGGTATTAAATGCTTGCTGTTGAGGCGTCGGTACTGCATGTTTGTATGCACCTTGTAGATGCAACCTTAAAGGATATGCAGGGTCTCCATACAAGCACATTGGTGAGCCAGCAGTTGAGAAGGCATGTCTTTCAAGATGGTTAAGGAGCTGTGATTCTGTTAACATTCTTGCACCATGTTTTTTGCCCTCTACAAGTAAAAATTTGTTTTAGTGTCAGCATTTTGTTTAATGTATGAAAAAATTTTAAAAGTATGAGTTTTTTTTCTTGTGAAATAGTTATAATTTCTATACAGTACTAGAAAAAAATAGAACAATGCTTTGGTTTTCCCCTGGACGACAGACAGGCCTCACCGTGCAATCTATAAATCCGAAGTTGTCCCGTGCAAAGCCTTTCCGTGATACTGCAACAGCAAATTCTTCTAGTTTTCGGTGGGCCTATAGAAAGCTGTTCCACTGAGTAAGGCGATGGGCATGATTATCATAAAGATAGTCAATCACCGTATTTGTTATCATCAACAAGACTGGCACTGGCTTTCCGAAGCGGTGAATCATGTCGCTGTACCTGGTTGGGTGCGCAAAGAGCTTCGAAACAATACAAAGACCCTCTGTACCACTGCAAACACTCCACTGTGGACATTTAAACACATCTGGAATTTGTAGAGCATCAGCTGTATCGTTAATATACTACTCGATATCCTTTCTATTGTAATTTAAAGTATGAATTATGACGTTACAGAAAGCTAATTAAATATATATTTATTTGACAAGGATGATGAACATTCGGAAGGACCAATGGGTAAATATTCTTTTATATTGAATTTCTTTTATTGAAAAGTTTGTAACGACTGTATTGTATAATTGTTTCTTAGATTCCGAACCTAATCCCTGTTGATTGCTAACGAGTTCCGATGCAATAAAAGGTTTGAAACCTTGGTTATACGTTACTTGTCAATATCCATTGCAACCAAGACTGGTTAGCAACGAGAGGGTGAAAAAATGGCAGACGATGCCCTGAAAATTCGACGTACAGCAAAGACAAAGTTCACGAAGAAGAAAAACGACTTCTACAACGCGATTGTGAAAGAAGAACCTAGGGAAACTATCGAAAGGAAATTCACTGAGCTTACCAACAAATGGAATACTGTTGAAGGTAAGCATGATCTTTATATATTGCAATTAAATGATGATAATGAGCAAGAGAAGGAAGAACCCTGGATAACAGAGCTGCAGGAGCTTTACAATAAACGCGCGAGCGAAAACCTAATTAAACAAAGGGCAGATGAAATGCGCGTGAAATTCGACGAAAGAAAAAAACAACTTTGGAAATGATGTTTAATTCATCAAAGGATCAAATCATAAAATTATTGACTGATACAAAGGGAAGGATCTCAGTAGCCACACTGAGAAAACTTGAATACGATTTGGCTAAAATATGCCAAGATTGTAAAACAATACATGACAAAATAATGGAACTACCACTGGAACAACAGTGTGTTCAAAACGAAATCGAATGCCTTCGAAAGCTTCACGCGCAATAACGATATTTCAAGTAAAATTTAATCAACCTCCGAAGAAACCGTAACAAACACGAAAACAAAAGAAACGACCAATCTCTTACAATTGGAAAAAGTCAGGATGCCTTCATTTGACGGAAACATCCGAAAATATCCACAATTCAAAACTGATTTCATAAAACATGTTTTACCAGTAACCAACGAAACAAGTGTTCCGTATGTGCTTCGCTCTTGCTTAATCGGTGAGCCTTTAGATTGTGTCAAAAGTACCGACGATGATCTTGAAGAAATGTGGTCCCGACTTGACAGAAAATATGGAAATACAACTAAATTAACTGACAATATAATCAACGCGATACAAAACTTCAAATCAATTAAAGGAGAAAGTCGGAAGCTTTTAGAATTCATCAGTACAGTAGAGGACGGCTATAGAGATCTTAGACGCTTAGGTCTTGAAGCTGAGATAACAACTACAAGTTCAGTTAGCATAATCGAACGCAAACTTCCTGATAATGTAAAGAAATAATGGTCAAAGATAATATGGTCAAGTGTTAACCCGATCAAAACTACAGACAAATTCGCCTCACTATTGATGTTTCTTCTAGACCAAAGAAAGATAATCGAATACAAAACTTCTGAACTTCGATCAACAAACCAGATAGTGAAAGGTTCGACACACTATACTTCCTCAGTTCAAGAATCGTCCGGGAGTATCGAAAGGCGCTCAACAAACAATAGTAAATGCTTGATTCACGAAAAGGGGATACATTGGACGAACGAATGCAGGATCTATCTTGCTAAACCAATTAATGAAAGAAAACAATTACTGAAGGGCAAAGGTGCCTGCTGGTCGTGTCTGGAACCGGGTCATCGTCTCAAGGAGTGCAAACGAAAGAATACGTGTGGTAAAAATAATTGTACTGGCAGACATCATCCAACATTACATTAATACAAACCTATAAAAGAATATATAACTGACGAAACAACATCAGGATCAGCAAACACTTGTCACGATTCAAAAAAATATAACTGTTTATTCCAGATTCAAAAAATTAAAACAAAAAGGGGAAGCGTAAACGTCATGTGGGACAGTGCTGCGTCATTGTGTTTCATAACAAATGATAAAGCTAAAGCAGAGAAATTAAAAGGAAAGAAAGTTGAACTCTCGATCATTAAGGTTGGCGGTACACAGAAAAACTTCAATCACACAAATACGCACAACCGCTCATAGACAAAGAAGGCAACGAAGTGTACTTTGAAGTTTACGGTATTGATAAAATTACAAACGACGTTCAAAACATTGATGTTAGTGGTATCGTACAACTATTTACAAACGTCTCAACAAAGGACATTGAACGCCCATCAGGACCAACTGATGTACTGATCGGACACCAATACGCCGCATACCATCCGCAGCAAGAACAACACAATGATCAACTATTGACGAACCGCTTTGGAAAATGCATTGGTGGTGGTCATCCTTCATATAAAGTAAAGACTCACGCCGCGACACTTGAGACTGCGCACATCCATCACGTGAACAAAATTTATATGACTTCTACGAAAATTGAAAATCTCGGCATAGAGTGCAACCCACGATGTGGATCATGTAAATGTGGCAATGCGCAATCGGAACTAAAAACTACACACTACAAGAAGAACGAGTACTGCATTTGATTCGAAAGAATCTTAAATATGACTCAGAAAACAAACGATGGGTAGCTAAATACCCCTGGGTGAAAGATCCCAAGGATCTTCCTGATAATAAAAGAGTTGCCATAGCGAAATTAGTATCAACTGAAAAAAGATTGGCAAAAAATCCAAAACATGCGGAAACCTATGACCAACAAATTCAAGATATGCTTAAACGGAATGTTGCCCGCAAACTCACAGAAGTGGAGTTGCGATCGTACAAAGGACCATTGCACTATATCACACACCATGAAGTATTGAAGCCAGATTCCAAAACAACGCCTGTGCGCATTGTGTTTAACAGTAGCGCTAGTTATATGGGCCATACATTAAACGAGTATTGGGAAAAAGGAGCAGACTTGTTAAACAGTCTTTTAGGTATTTTCATCAAGTTTCGAGAAAACGAACTTGCCTTCATCGGTGATGTACGAAAAATGTACCATACTGTACATATAACAGACATAGAACACACACCCATCGATTTTTATCGAGAAACATGAATAAATACAAAGACCCCGATACCTATGTAAAACAACGAGTATCATTCGGTGGCAAGCCTTCCGGCGCAATTGCGACCATAGCTCTTCGTCAGACAGCAGAACTTGGCCGAAACGATTTTCCTCAAGCCACAAAGATAATTCAGGCAAATAGTCACATGGACGATATCATAGACAGTACTGCTACTAAAGAAAACGCTTTAGCGCTGACAAATCAAATAGAACAAATACTCAACAAAGGAGGATTTAAAATAAAGGATAGGATCTACTCTAAAGAGTTAACTACCAAAGAAGGAGACATATTACCAACATCATCTGAAAATGTACTCGGTATCACATGGAATCAAACGAAGACAAACTTCATTTTAAAGTGAAATTAAATTTTAAGCCTAAAAAGAAAAGAATAGTCACTAAACAACTTCATCAGACCAAAAACACTTCACACTCAATCCCAAAAGAACTATCAAAAAGAGCAATTTTATCTCAAGTTAACAGTATATACGATCCGTTGGGAATCGCTGGGCCTTTTACAGTTCGCGCAAAAATATTAATGAGAGAACTATGAATTAAAGAACCAAAATTAGGATGGGATGAGCCCATTCCAGACAATTATCAACGTGACTGGACAAAATTCTTCAACGATATGCACGAAATGAAGAAAGTAAAAAGCAAACGATACATAAAACCAGAAAATTACGAAGACGACCCGACACTAGTGACTTTTAGTGACGGATCCAAAGATGCATATGGTGCGTGTGCATACATACGTTGGACTAAAAGGTGGAGGGTTTGACTGTCAGTTATTGCTTTCAAAAAACCGTCTAGCACCCATAAAAAAGATGTCCATCGATCGAATAGAACTATGTGCAGCTGTCATAAAAGATTGAAGAAAACTATAGCTAGTGAATGCAGTTATAACTTTCAACATACATATCGTCTAGTAGACTCGCAAATCGTTAACGCCATGATCAGAAAAGAAACGTATGGATTCAATACCTTTGCTGCGACAAGAGTGGGAGAGATACAGGAAGGTACCAACATCGATGATTGGTATTGGATTCCAGGATAACACAATATTGCAGATTGGCTAACGCGTGGTAAAATTGAACCCCAAAATATTGGCATAGAAAGTATGTGGCAAAAAAGGACCTGAATTTCTGAGAAAACCGGAAAACGAATGGCCTATATACCAAAAGAACACGAAACTGCAACTACCAGACACTATAAAACTAGGATCTGCAAATATTATCGTTGAACAGGAAAATAAGATCCGTGATACTCTCGCTACACGCATAGATATACAAAAATACTCCAACTATGAAAAATTGCTTAGAGTCACGGCAGGAATTTTGGCCATGTATAAATAAAATGAAACCTAAGACTACATTTAGAAATGCAACGCCTCAATGAAACCTTAAGGATATACACAGAGCTGAACAATTCTGGATCACCGAAGTGCAACGTGAAATGCAAAATGACATTAAGAAAGGAAGATACAAGCGTCTTTGCCTAAGACAACGGGAAGATGGCATACATGTGGTTGGTCATCGTGTACAAAACTGGGTTGAAATGTGTTACAACAAAAACGAACTTGTGTTACTTCCATACAACCATCGATTTTGTCACTTATACGCGGAATATATACACAACATAGGGCACTTTGGAATTGCATCAACAGCCAGTAAAGTTCGAGCTAAATTCTGGATCATCAAACTTCACAAAATAGTCAAATCGATAAAATCTCGATGTGTCACATGTAGAAAATTTGAGAAGAAAAGCAACGAGCAGATCATGGGACAACTTCCAGAAGAACGCTTAAAGCCCGCTCTTGATGGAATTCTACAGCTATTGATTTATTTGGGCCCTTTAAAATCCGAGATGAAGTTAGAAAACGAACATTTAGTTAAGCATATGGGGTCATATTCAATTGCTTAGCCTCGAAAGCTGTACACGTAGACGTTGCCCCTGATTATAGTACAGAGAAATTTCTAATGGTACTACGACGATTTGTGGCGTTGCGTGGATATCCATTTAAGCTCTACTCAGATAACGGCTCTGCAGCTGGTCTCCGCAAGCAATGAACTCATAAACATGACGAAGAACCGGAATCAAAAGGATTTAGAAGCATTTGGCGCGGTGGAAGGATTCCAGTGGAATTTTACTTTAGCTGACGCACCTTGGCAAAATGGTGTTTCGGAAGCTCTCGTAAAGTCAATCAAAAGAGCATTAACATTGTCAATCGGCAACAGTATTCTTACGTACTCAGAACTACAGACAGTCTGTTTCGAAGCTGCAAATTTAATAAATGAAAGGCCAATAGGACGCCACCCTACGTCTCCAGGTGATGGAGCTTACTTATGTCCGAATGACTTACTACTTGGAAGATCAAGTTCTAGAATTCCAGGTGGGCCTATTAAAGAAACATTGAATCTATGTCACAGATTTGAATTCAGACAAGGAATCATCGATTAGTTTTGGAAGAAATGGACAATCGATTACTTCCCAAGTCTTATCATCAGACAGAAGTGGCATACAGCAACGAGAAATGTGAGGGAAGGAGATATTGTCCTCATTGCTGATTCTTACTTAGTCAGAGGACAATGGAAACTAGCTAGGGTAACAAGAACATTTCCAGGAAAGGATGGAAAAGTTCGCAAGGTAGAGCTCCAGTATAAGAACCCAAGACCTGGCGATACAATAAAACAGTATAAAGGGCATGGATACGTCACAGTCGATCGACCAGTCCATAAGCTGGTGATCTTGGTTCCTATAGAGGAACAGAACTCCGAATAATTTTCTGTTTAACTGCTCATTTAATTAATCACTTTAATTGAAACTTTTGGCCGGTGGAGTGTATCGTTAATATACTAATCGATATCCTTTCTAATGTAATTTGAAGTATGAATTATGACGTCACATAAAACTAATTAAGTATAGCACATGGTCAGGTTTTCATGAAGAGCTAGTTAAACTAAAACAGATTTTATGGAAAAATTCGTTTCCACGCAGCGT
>JANVCF010036787.1:0-13698 GCA_025388745.1 Hydrozoanthus gracilis
GTTCCTAAGAAGTACTATTGTTTTGACCTTTTCCCTAACACAGCATACCCCTTGACTATTTTACAAAAGAACCACGCCACCCCCACCCCTCCCCTCCCCCATTAGTTCGTTGTAAAGATTAGGTGCATCATTAACTAGTTCAACCGCCCAAATATCCGTTGTTACGCAGATATATATATATATGCTGTAGTATTGCACCTTTTGTAGATTTTCTTAATAATAATCTATAACAAAACAATCAACGCCCATCAACATCAGTTAATGTAACTCGATCGACATAATCAGTAAAATTAAAATGACCTGGTTCAAAAGTTTCTACTCGTTACTTAGTAAACAAAAAATATCGTTTCAAAATCTAGGACTTCTGCTTTGAAAGTTGTCAATTTTAATTTACGATTTCATAATGATCGTGAACGGAAGACTAAACTCTCAAGGGTTTTAAAATACTGATCAAAAGTCGACCTGATCATTAAAACTTTTAAAGTATGTTTCTAATCTTGAACAACCACAATATTTACCAGCCAAAAGGCATTTCATACATCAACAAAATACTAGTGTAACTAATTTGTTCTCTTATTGTCTTTTCATTGAGAACTAGAATCCCTAGAGTAGTGACATAAGCGCGACCGACGAGAACAGAGATAAAATGTCCTATTTCTAAGCTTAACTTCTTTCTAGGGTCGAATAGTGTCATGGACAGTTTAAATAACTAAAACAAGTCGGTTGAAGTCGCCAACAACTTGTTTGCAGCTTAACACTCTTAGGAAATGCTCCAATCCGCCGAAAAATCCTTGCGAAAGCAGTCAAAAAGCAAAGTAAAAAGCACACTTACTTACTCCTTACAAGACGACGCGTTTTGTTGTAGGGCTGACAAAGACAGAACTGGCAGATATATACACGTTTACTTACTGGTTGTCGAGCGCAAATCCAGCTATTCAAATTTCCATTCCTCAAAAGAGAAAAGTTAAGAACACAGCCGAAAAGGTCTGGAAGAGCTTAACGGTTCGGCTTCCGCTTCAATTTTTATCCCGTGTGATCAACAAAGATCAAACAGTCGAAACCCCGCTGAATCGTCGAACTTCACGCCGAGAAAGCTTAACGGTAGTACCCAAGTATTCAACAGCAAGAGTTTTACAATATGTGAGAAGTGTTGACAGTGAAACAATGAGAATAAACCGAAAATTACTGAGTCGTAGATAATGGATTGAATATTTTAAAATACGATTATACCAGCTTTGTCAATGCCAATCTGTTGTAAAATTTCCATACTCATTCGAGAGCAAACGCTATTATTGTTTTGGGTCAATATGGCACACATCTTGCACAATTTTGAGTTATATATATTAAAGAAAGACAGAGCGCACGAGTATAATTTTTTTTTCTTTCACCGATGAACGAAAAATATTGAAGATGGCAAGCAAACACTCCATGAGTTGCTATTTATATTGAAAACAGTTTTTCTGAAACAGGAAGTTTTAAAGTGTGGAATATATGGATCTACAGCAGACAATATCTGTTTGAATGGTAATTATGGCGCGACTGAGCAAAGACATTAGGACCTCTCGCATTGTTAAAAACTTAGTTTGCTTGGGGGTCATGAAAACATCCACGAACTTTGTTACACAGCGAACTGCCTACAGAAACATAACCGGTTCGCCGAAGCTTGTCGTCGAACAATTCAATAACGAAGACTAGGTTTGACGTCATACTGTGTGATACGGTTGAGCGTGCAGCCAACCCGCGAAATTTTCTTGGTGCAAAACTGAGCCTGAGTTGACCAGTTTTTAAAATGATGTAACTTGGGCAACAAGTGTGGTATTATTTTTGTACAAGTTTAGCATTCATGGCTGCTTGAACGAAAGTCAGCTGGCTCGAGTTAGAATACTATGTAGTCATGACGTAGAGAATGGGGGGTTATTTTTGTTATCAGAGGTAGAAGTGGAATATGATTGAATATCGTGTCGAAAAATGAGGAACATTGAACATTTGCCTGAAAAATATCAGTATGGAATACAGAATAAAAGAACAAAAAGGATAAAGAAATTTAAAAAAAATAAGCAAGGAATGTGAACATTTACCTCCGGAGAGCGGAGTTGTTTTGCGGCATTTTGTAATAACGACGCATTTTGTTATAACAACGCATTTTGTAATAACGACGCATTTCGTACTAACGAATGCGGCTTTTTGTAACTTTGTGCGCATTGTGTAACAAAATGTGCAGCGCTTTGTAATGAATCTAACCTACGCATTCTCAAATAACGGTTGCGGCATTTTGTATGACTGCATGTAATTGTACGCAAATTGTAACGAGTTTTTTTAAATGATATTAACGTAGTAACCGACACAGCTGATCTTTATGGTTGTATTAAAAAATGCCGCAATTAAAATGCGTCGTTGTTACAAAATGACGCATGCGCAGAACAGGGGTAATACAGAATTTTTGAGACGAAAATTGTACCTGTTCGAATACTGGTATGGCCAGTCGAAATATTGTATAAAAGATATTTCACAAACGTCGCATTGGCCTTGCTTTTTAATTCTTATATTTCGATTTGTTTCTGCCAATTTGACAATCTATTGATCCGACGTAAGCAGAATTTTCGTAAACAGTTGCTTGCATTTTATTCCGAAAATATTCCCGCCGCTTCTACTCCCGAAAAGTTAGATCACGCCACAGTTCAGTTGATAGCTATATATGCTATACTAGTCTACCCAATAGGTAACTGAGTGCTGCCCTGTAGACGGGAAGTGCAACTTTATATTGTTGTTTGCAATAGGAGTCACCTAATTAAATCAATAAACATCGTTTGGCTGTTAAAGATCTGCAGACGGATCGAAGACGGACTTCACCTCGCCGTTGTTCATTTCCGAACAACGGCGAGGTAGCTCGGTCTGTATAAAGAATATAATACAGACGGACTTCACCTCGCCGTTGTACATTTTCAAACAACGGCGAGCTAGCTCGGTCTGTATGTAGAATATAATACAGACGGACTTCACTCGCCGTTGTTCATTTCCGAACAACGGCGAGGTAGCTCAGTCTGTATAAAGAACATAATACAGACGGACCTCACCTCGCCGTTGTTCATTTTCGAACAACGGAGAGCTAGCTCGGTCTGTATATAGTATATAATACAGACGGACCTCACCTCGCCGTCGCTCATTTTCGAACAACGGCGAGGTAGCTCGGTCTGTATAAAGAATATAATACAGACGGACTTCACCTCGCCGTTGTTCATTTTCGAACAACGGCGAGGTAGCTCGCTCTGTATGTAGAATATAATACAGACGGACCTCACCTCGCCGTCGCTCATTTTCGAACAACGGCGAGGTAGCTCGGTCTGTATAAAGAATATAATACAGACGGACTTCACCTCGCCGTTGTTCATTTTCGAACAACGGCGAGGTAGCTCGCTCTGTATGTAGAATATAATACAGACGGACCTCACCTCGCCGTTGTTCATTTTCGAACAACGGAGAGCTAGCTCGGTCTGTATGTAGAAAATAATACAGACGGACTTCACCTCGCCGTTTTTCATTTTCGAACAACGGCGAGGTAGCTCGGTCTGTATATATTATATAATACAGACGGACCTCACCTCGCCGTTGTTTATTCTCGAACAACGGCAACGGTAGCTAATAAATTCCGAGACAAGGAAGAAAACCGGGCAACTTGAATGATATCGTTGATGAACACTCTTTCACTCAGTGAGTTATAGAGTGAAAGGAAGCGGGCGACTTGGACTTATATACTGGAAAGGCGCACAAGGAATGGTGGTAAAAAACCCCGGTGCATCCTTGGTTAAAATCGAGATCTTTAGCCCAAATTAGAGTCGCTGCCTTAATTCGCTCGCTTCAAGCTCGTTCCGCTGTGGCAGCTATAAGACCCATGAGGCTGAAAACGCCAAAAACTTACGAACATTCTAAGGACATGTTGAGGTCGAGGAGACGGCGTGAATAACCCAATCGGATACTGGATGGTGGAAATATTTTTTTCTCGCGATCGACATTTTTTTGAAAATTGTTTTTATCATTATTATGGTAGAGGCTAATTCAGTAAAAAATATTTGTGCTTCCGCTTGGTTTATATAGATAGAATTTAGAAAACAATATAAGAACTGCATGCATACCCGAACTTAACAATTATGTTTAAGAACATTTATTTAAGAACATATCTGAGGCTGCATGAGATCCTCAAACTATTCAAGAATGCTAGCCTCGACCCAAAGAGTGTATACAACCCCTGGGTACCGATGTATACAAAAAGCAACTCACCGCGAACCCAGCTTATGTACAGTCCCCCGGGGGGGGGGGTACTCCAATATAGTTTGGGTGGGGGTGTGCTGTTGGGTTTGCGAAAGTCCTTCACTTTACAAGAGTATAAACTTTGCAAATTTTGTGACCCTATATCAGAGTACTTGTTCTAAATTCCAACACTAAAACAGGATTTGTTTAAACTGTGTGTAATAGAAAAACAAAAACATCTGACTCGTGTATAAAGCGCTCAAGTGTTCTGGATCTCAATGTTTTGTTATTACAATAAATGGCTTGAAAACCATACCCTTTCCAGCGGCACATACCCGGCCGTATAGGCAATATATGGGAGTACCCCCCCCCCCCGTACAGCAATCTTTAACGATCCTCCCACCGTTCTTGGTTAACAACACATTTGCAAAACGAACCAAACATTTTTCAAAAATACTTAGCAAATACGTATAGTAAGATAATGGGTTTTGAAATAGTAGCATGAACACATTTTAAAACAATAAACTAATTGGTGCTTTGACAATTATGGAAATATTTCAATTATAATTCAACAAATATCTGGAACCGGAAAGCAAATTATCATAATAAACTGAGCGTGATAGATGGGTCTCAGCTGACGTAATATTTACAAACAAACCGTTTCGAACCCAAACATCTTCGAGTGATATAACAAAGAAATCAAAACCATTCAAATAACAATTGACTCATTTTTTAACAATGATTGAAACTAGTATACATTACTCTCTCCCGTCCCTCCCCTCCGGCCGTAGCTACACTTTCCTAACCTAGGTAGGTGAGGTCATGCCCAATAAACGCGGAGAATTTAAGCAATGTGTAAACAATCACAGAAGGCGATGAAATTTCTCCCAAAGTAAAGGCGCAACTTGTCATAACGCATACGCCGGAAAAGAGAATTTCACTTGAAACAGTTGACATAACAAATCGAATGGAAGAAAGTACGAAGAGTTCGAAGGACTCTCATAAAATATGTTAGATGTGAAACCAGCGAAAAACGTGCATGTGTTTATGGTCGGTATGGCACCGATCATGCACGAAACTAACCGAGTGTAAGTATGAAATTTTGATTGAAAACAATGACATGAATTAGACTTTAACCTAATGCGCTTTGGATGATATTACTGATCATGATTCCCTTGTAGAAAGAGAATTCGAAACTGATATAAAAATGGCAAAATTCGTCCATTTCGTTTATATTTGGGGACATCGTTATTTGGTTCTTTATTGCTACTAAAGGATCGGATGTTAGAATTCATAGCTTGCCTTTGATCTAAGATCACAGTTGACGTCTCAAGGCTAACTCCTGGTCCTAAGATCGTCCAAAGTCGCCTAAGATCGCTCAAAATGTTTCCGTCAAGCACGGTTAGTTTTTCGTAGATCGCCAAAGACTCCTAAAATGGCCCAAGATCGCCTAAAATCGCCTGAAATCGCTGAAAATGTTTCCGTCATGCAAGAGCGGTTAATTTTCGCTGGAGGTAAACTGATCATTGTAAAGCACTCTGAACATATTCACATGGAAAGGTGCCATTTAAAAGCACCGCTTTGCCTTTACCTTTATTGTTTTGCCTCATGCGTCCCACCTCATTTCACTCGGAACGTCCAGATTGAATCGTTGCATCTCAGGTACTAATTATGCACACTTCCCCACTTCATGCATGCTCCTATTAATAATGATAATAATAATAATAATAATAATAATAATAATAATAATAATAATAATAATAATAATAATGATAATAACAATAGTGGTATTATCCAGGGAGCCTACATCGCGATTAGGGAAGAAGTCAAAACAATGGTATTTTTAAGGAACCCAATTTCGTCGGGGGAGGTGGTGGGCGGCGGCACATACCCCCTATCCCACCCCTCCCAACATTTTCAGAGCTCAATTTCTCAAAACCTGATTTAGGGGTATTGGTTGTTATTGTATTATAGACTTCTCTCTTCACAAAGAAGGCGTTAGTGCAAGCAATTTATCAATATCTATTTTATTGAACATGATACTTGCTTCGGAAATTCAGCAATTTTGAAAAAAGGTGGTGGGTGGCGGCAAATAGTACCCCATCCCCTAAATTGGGTTCCTAGGACGTACCGTTGTTTCGACCTTTTCCCTTAATGCGGTTTTCAGTAGGGCCCTGCAACTAAATACAATACGTCGAAAAAGATAGTTAAAACAAATAAATTAAAAATCTAAAAAATTATTTACAATATCATAAAAATATGTTAAAATATGTTAAAAATCTAGTAAATTATTTACAGAGATAACATAAAAATATAAATGTGAATATCTACCTATGATCAATTACAAACCTGATTTAAATTTCTTGATATTATTACTATTTCTTGCGGTTAATGGAATCATATTCCAGTCCTTGACACTAGTGAATAGTGTAGTTTGCCTGCCCCAGTTAGTTCTTGTTTTGGGCAGGCGAAAATTATCTTTGTTCCTGGTATTATAGTTATGAAAATCAACATTTGTATAGTAAAGATTAAAATCAAACATTAAACATTCCACTGTCCAATCTTTACACAAGCTTTCGATTAGAGCAATGGCATCGACTATTTAGCCGTCAATTCGTTGTCTCTCGGGGCGATCTGATTGAACAGATTGATTTTTAATAGTACTAGTTTCGGTAGCGAAAAATGTTTTACGGATTGCTAGCCCCACGCCTTACCTCCAACCTTGGAGGGCCAGTTGGTTTTTTGTTGGAGTTCTCTTTCTCCTAGCTAGGTTAGTGCATTGCTTTGCTGACGGGTCATACTTACCTGGATTTGTGATCGGACTGTCCTCTCTCCTAAATGGGCTGCACTCTCAGGCTACGAGCTTCCTCTGCCCGGAGTTGCTGGATTTAGAGCCGATTCAAACAAAGTCGTTAATTGTGAATTGTGTCATAAAATTCTTTAAACAAGACATTGATTGTGGGTTTTAGAAATTTCCGGTAAAAATCCTGCTTTGTCGTTGTTTTCTCACTTGTAGGAGCCCCGTCAGAAATCCTTCCCAAACCTCCCCCGCCCCCATCCCTATAAAGGCCAAACCTATAAAAACGTCCTAGCACCAAGCAGAGCATTTATAGCCAATTTAAAAAGAAATTGGCTATGTTAACCCTTTTAGAAATACGCAGACACATTTAATATAGGCTATTACTGACGAACGTTAGATGCTATTTCAACAGCAAAAGTCCCGATATTGAGCTATATGCAAAAGAAAAAGTAGTTTGAAATCTTGCTCAGAAGGAGTCGCTAGGATATATAACTAGGTATTTTTAAATTTAACATGCTAAAGATTAGTCTTGATTTAGTTTGCCTATTTTTTCTAATCGCAGGAAACAGAGGAAAAATTAGGATCAACAAACGCAATATGAAGCCGAGACAAACAAACACCGTAACTTCTACACTTCTCACGACAATTAAGAACCCCAGTGACGTTACACAATTAAATCTTGCTGTTGGCTTTGTGCATAACTGTTGTAACAGTAACTAAGGAGTATCTCTAATTCTTCTGCGGCCTACAGCCGAACTCTGATAACAATGCCTCTGGAGTCTAAAGTTGACGAACTCACGCCTGAGTATCGCAAAAAAGGTTTGAGCGATGACGTAATCAACACCGAGTACTTGTGGGCATTCATAAACTTTTTGTGCTGCACCCATGTCACAAAAAAATACGTTCGAGAGAGTTATTCAATTGCCTCAATTTTTATGACGATGGCGTCATTTGCTAGTCCAACATATCATTTGGAAGAGCGATACCGTGAACCAGATTTTACTTACGGTCGACTAAGCAAACTCTTAAAGTGCATTTTGTTTCCTCAAGACATAAATGAAACTACTAGAATTTCTGAAGTTCTTGGTGAAAACGCTGCTTTTATCGTCAAAGATCGTCTAGGGAGGCCAATCTTTACAGGAAGTTCTGAAGAAGGTTTAGCAATATACGGAAACGAAAGCATGGACAGCTGCAAAAACTATGATAAGTTGAGCTACAGACTTAATCACGACATTGACGTGATGTACGAATCTGACAAAATGGTTGCTTATGAACTAGGCTCATATACAAGACCAATCGAGGAATCTGGAGTGCTAAATGTTCTTATGCGACCAGGGAAAAAGGCGGGTTATGTTACTATACAAAAATGCATACCAACAGACCTTTTGAAAGGCTTGAGTGAAAACTGTGGAGTTATGGAAGAAGTATCAAAGCTTTATCCAAAACCACAACAGTATGCTGGCCGAAACATTGGTTTTTATTACATTCAAACAATGGCCTACGTGAAAGGTTTTGAAAAGAAGATCTTACCCCAAGACTGTGATTGTCGTTCGGCCCCTCTTGAAGTACCAGGAAAAAATCCCAACACACATGGAGATTTGTGTTACTCATGTAGTCGCTCCTCCTTGAAAGAAATCTATCGTGGAGCAAATGTACAGTCAACTAAAATCTGGTCTGATATTATTCGAATAGAGGGTCCTTCCGTTTACGAGATTTCTTATATTGAGAATGAACCGCTACAGTACCGTTCAAGGGCCCCTTTGAATGACACGCCGGAAATGACTGAAATTCTAGATCATCTTCTAGGGTGGTTTGACTACTTGCGGCAACAAAGGTCTTGTGGAGATGCAGAAAGAACCAACAGCGCTAGCCACAGAGTAATTGAGCCAAAGCTTAATGACATGTTTTCTTTAACAGGACGAACGATGATTTTTGTTGACCATGTTCAAGCTATTAAGTGCGCCTCCTGGCCACGAGCTGCTTGGGAGTTTACAACTCGCGAAAGACCGAGCGGATGGCCTTCGGAAGAACTTGTAAAAGAGATAGTGCAGAAAGGGTGCCATGTTATTCCAAGAAGTACCGTAGCACCTCCAAACACAAAACTTAAGCAAACCTTTGAAAGCATGTATAATTTCCAAGATTTTATGGAATGGCGTTTGAGTTTCTGTGAAGCAGAGAAACTTCTAGCTGCAAGTTTAAATGGAACACAAGTAAGATGCTTTATGTTGTTGAAGTTTCTTCATGAAAAAATCAAAGAGGAAATTAAACCATTTAAAGATGATGATGAAAAGCGTCATTTTGATCCAATATTTGTTGACTCTTACTATCTAAAGACTACGTTTTACTGGGCTTGTGAGGAAATTCCTTTATCTCTGTGGAACGATGATAACTTGGGAAACTGTTTTATTAGGGTACTAGATAAGTTAATTGCGTTCTTGGAAAAGGCACAAATTCCAAACTATTTTGTTCCATCCAGCAACGTTTTACCTGTTCGTGATAACCCGTTGTTGTTTTTGTACGACTCGTTTGAATATTCAATGTTCTATTGGAAGTATCGTGCAAAAACTTCTGAGGATTTCTTCGAGGCGTTGCAGACAATCGTTTGGTCCTCTCTTTGGAGTGTTTCTGAAGAAAATCCCCCAGGAAGCACTCCTCAGGACCTGAAACGTATAAAAAAAGCACTTCTCGCTTTCGACTTATGGGAGGAAAAAAGCTCTAAAGACAAAGATAACAGCTACAGCATCCATCAAACCAAAGATAGTGTTATTGAAAAACCAAACGACGTGGTTAAAGTAGAGGAACCAACTGAGGTTGAGATAGAAACACAAGTTTGCGACAAGGAAACCAGTGCCAGCTTTGATGTCAAACTGGAAAACTGTCAAATTAATGAAAATTCCTCTAACGAAGAGACCTGTTTTGTTATTGAGTTGAAAAACTGTCCAAGCAGTTGTACTGTCTCTGATGATATCGCTACCCGCTCGGATATTGGGTCAGAAAACTTTCCAGGCACTTTTGCTGCCCCTAGTAATAGCAATTCAAATAGCTCAAAATCAGACCACAGCAATATTCCTGAGGCAGAAGATGTCAGTGAAGCCGGTGCATGCTTCCCACTGCACGCGCAGTGGTCGTGCAGACTAGACAAAGTCCTCGCTCAAATTTTCTCTGCCATATCAAAGTACATAAAGACACATGGAAACACCTATGGTATAGGTTCCAATGTTGCTCGAGCAGCATTTTACGAAGCAGAAGCAAAGAAACTGCTTCCTGAAGGACTGTCCTTGAGTGATCTGTCAGAGTATGAGATGTCAGATAGCAGTGAAGAGTGGGATGAAGATAGTTCCAACTCTGATTTTGAACTATGACTTTTGGGGCTTCTTTGTAAGACGTCAGTGCATACCTAGTTTTGTCCATGAAAGTTGGATCGTAACGCGTTTATTTAATAGTTTAAGAACAAGATGTAGTCTTCAGAATAACCCATAAGCTCCTGATACACAGTTTTTACTAGTTTGTATTGATACTGTTGAAGCTGATATGAACAAATTAATCAAATGTAGAGTATGCATGAAAACCAAACCACATTCTTGTGAATTCCAAGTAGCCTGTTTTGTTAATAACCTGGTGGACAGGAGGACATTTTGGAAAAAAAGTTTTTTAATGTACTCTTGAGCCTGAAATAAACTATCGGCCGAGAAACTTCAATTACGTAGCTTGTTTAGTTTCTTTTACGATCTCTTTGTTGATTTAAAGGTTAAAAAAGAGCACACTTTTGAAATGGAAATAACCTTATTGTTAAAAATTAGGTTGAATAACTGCTCAGAAAAGGAACTTGTGCATACCTAGTTTTGTCCGTGAAAGTTGGATCGTAACGCGTTTACCGCTTTTAGAATAGCTTAAGAACAAAGTGTGGTCTTCAGTATGACCCATAAGCTTCTGACTCACATTTTTTACGAAGTTGACTTGACACTGTTGAAGCTGATATGAACAATTAAGCAAATGCAGAGTATGCATGAAAACCAAACCACGTTTACGTGGTCTGAGTGCCTTGGAGATTTGTTTACTAATTCTTGTGAATTCCAAGTAGGCTGTTTTTGTTAATAACTTGACGGACAGAAAGACCTTTTAGACAAAAAGCGTTTAAGTTTTTTAATGTACTCTTGAGTCTAAAAGTAAAACTAGAAACTTCAATTACGTAGCTTGTTTAGTTTCTTTTACGATCTCTTTGTTGATTTAAAGGTGAAAAAGAGCACACTTTTGAAATGGAAATAACCTTATTGTTAAAAATTAGGTTGAAATGCTGCTCAGGAAAGAAACTTGGCTGCTTTACAACGTCTTAAGAATATGTCATGCTTTACGTCGTGAGAGAATGATATGGAAAAGTTACGTAATTTCCATTTCTAATTATACATACAAAGCTATTGATGTTTATAGCGAAACCCCGCTTTACGAGCAACCAAAAATTTCGAAATGGTTAAGGTTTGGGTAAGGATTATGTCTTTCAATTCGCAAAAAGAAAATGTGGATTTTGGCGGTCATAAACTACATGAAAATGTGAAGTTTGGCGGCCATTACTGTATGTATGGTAGTACTGTAATGGGTGAGTACGGGAGTTTCACCGAATGATATGCTATAGTGTTTAGGACTCCAGTCCTTCCTCTGAGTAATGTGGGAGGAACACGTGACTATACTTAACAACTTCTCTACTTATCCCTCACACACTTAACTCCGACGAAAGACTACAGCCCGACGCGTCAGTACATTCCTTTGATTCACACAGTGTAAACTGCTTAAAGTGCCTATGAAATGAAAACTGATATTATCTTAATGGGTATACTTTGCTATTTGAGAAGCAGCGCGTAAGTTGTGTAAACTGATGATGACCACTGTGTCAAAAACGTTGTTTAGCCTTTCATTTTAAACATTTTATAAGCAAAACAATTATTACATTAACATACGATGTTTTTAACTGATGACGTCACTTTGTTATATGGGCAAACCTGCATTTTCTTTTTAAGAAAATCTGTAGCAAATAAATAATCTTTGGATGATTTTGAGCCAAACAAGGACCTATGGTCTATCTATCTTGAGAAACATCATCAGCCTAAGATTGGCTTAATTTTATCCAAATATTATGGATTGGCAGCGGACTTTTAAAAATGCAAATTTCCTGTAAACAAAGTGACGCAATAAATGTTAATATCTCGAGAACCACAAAAAATTTTAACATATTTTTTCGCCGCTATTCCTCGATTGGCGAGGCCTATCCACTGAGGTTAAAATTTTTCTATTCCATAGGCACTTTAAAACATTCATCAAATTGTTTCCGTAGAACATTAGGATGCGAAGCCTTGCTTTAACATTCCCCATGGTCTTTGACACAGCCTTTGTCAAAGAAAAAGAAAGATACTATTCAATTATTCACTATTTTTCTATGCTCGTTTTTGTTGCAATGATTTGCAAGTAACAGATCTAATAACTTCCCCATACAGGACAGGGAAACTATTGGACCGATTTGTCGCTAAAGCGAGGCGGCAAGAAATAATCATTTTTCCCTCTTATACTGATTTAAAACTGAAGCCATGTAATAAACATTTAATATAATAACCTTGTTTGCTGGTTTGTCCGGGAAAATATTTGCCGTCGGTCTTTCGCAAAGTGAAAGACTTTGGCCAGATACTTTCCCGAACAGACCTCACACTCGATTAAGATATTTGTATCACAATTTACGAGTTGCTGCTTAAGAAAATGGCTCATGCCTGTCTAACCAGAGGGTCATGTGCTGGTTAACTTTGGCAATGGCTGCAAGTTGCTCTAATATAAAGTCTGACTTTACGTGACTTGGTTCGATTCTGCTGTTTCCATTCCAATGAGACTGCTCAATTCGGCTCAACCTACTTATTTTTGCAATCCTATTCTCTGCACCATCAAATTCTTTATTTGATGAAAGTGAGAAAGTCTACCAGAGGGAAATCAGAGTTCGTAGGAATCAGAGAGAACGTCGAAGCAGTTTAGCCTTCAGAAGAGGGTGTGTAGAAGCCTCAAATTAAATGTAATAAACGACCCTAAATGTAATAAAAAAGGTCCTAAATGTTATAAAAATTTGGTTCTAAATGTAATAATGGTCCTAAATGTAATACCGTTTGGGTCCTAAATGTAACGCAAGATTGGTCTTAAATGCAATAAACCCGTAATTACACTTAGGGCCTAACATCGAGGCCTCAAATGTAATAACAGTCCCTAAATGTAAAATTATTTCGGGTTGTGTAACAACCAAAAGAATATTTCTCTTATGTTTTATTAAGAATATCCATTATAATCGCTAAAGATTTTTTGAACACACTCAAGTACCTTTAGAACAGTGTCTCAAATCAAGACGAGGCGTTACTAATAAATTTTTTTTTAAAATTTCTTAACGAATGTGGATAGTTTTCTAAGTTCTCGGGTGTTGGTATCTAACTCATAAATGAAAATGTACGAAGTTCTTACAGTTTCTTAAGTTACAGTTTTATGTAGACTTTTTCAAACTTTTAAATGTATGTACACAGTTTTGTTTTAGTGGTATTAGCACAACAAACTTGATTAAGGCCCCGTCCACACGAAGACGATTGTAAACGCAAACGCTAGTAAACGCAAACTTTTTTATGCGTTTAGGCCTT
>JANVCF010037009.1:0-13695 GCA_025388745.1 Hydrozoanthus gracilis
GGGGGGGGGCGCTTAAATTAGAATAAGTACGGTATTAGTTTTCAATGTTTTCTTCTCCTGTTGTGTCAGTCTTACACTGTATCAGCAATAACTCAGAATGAACCAAATGACTTCATGTTTCGACTATTTACAAAGTCTCATCAGCATGGGTATTGCATAATGCAAGAGACACCTTTTTTGAAACAGTGGTTGATAATGTTTTATTGGACTTTTCCACATTGATAGGTACAGTATAAATATTATTGTTAATCTTTTAGGATTTTTCAACTCTAGACTTAGTCTATTATTTTGCTCTGTACTGTCATGGAATTCGGAAGATTTTTTCACTTTGTACCATTTATTCTGCTCAGTGCTATTATTCAGAACTCCAGAGTGTTATGACTGGCATGGCTTTAACGTTTTTTAATATAAGAAAATAAAAAACTGAACATTGTTTAAATCTGTTTTGTTTTGAATTCATTTGTTTGAACAATGGTGAATTAAGTAAAATGCCATTATCCACAGCAGGGATACAGCAAGTTGCTTTAGGAACTAAAGGCAACATCCCACTGTTTTTCGGCATTTTGCTTTTCCCATATCTAAACATTTGGATTTTCATGCTATGAATGTATCAACTGCATAACACACTGTAATTTTAAGGTAAGATGCCTGCAATGAATATGCACTCTAGGCAGTCATTCTGGAATTCTGCTGGAAAAAAATGAAAATTCTGCGAATTTTTTGGCCAAACTCCGTGGCAGAATGTGAAATTTCTGTGGCAAAAATAATAAATTCCACGGCGAAATAAATGAAACACAATAAATTGTTGACACATTAACACTCTCACTACAGAAATGCGTCCATAACGACACGCAGGTTACAGTAGGTCATGTAAGTGTTGTTGAATAATAAACTGTTTGTTAGTCATTTCTTATTGAAAAGTTTCAATCCCAAGCACTTTTTATCCATCTTTAAGACAGTAATTTGCATAACAACGTTTGACAGAGACAAAATTTGATGGTATTCTGAGATCTGAACTAAATTCCGCTGTCAGAACTGAGTTCCGCGGAATTCCGTGAAACCGCGGTGCCGCGGAATTCCAGAATGGCTGTCCTATTACTTAAATCAATTATAGTGTTCATGGCCAAACTTTCCATTTAATGAATACTACATACACTAGAGCCATATTTTCTACAACCAGTATAACTAGCATGTTATTTTGACAATAATTTTTTATAGGCCTGGAGGGGAACTGATGCCAGGCGAAGATGAAACAGAAGGCCTCAGGAGGGCAATGAATGAAGTACAGTGCACCAGCTAACATTCTTTTTCTTATACATTGTATCAATAACCTTGAGAAAGTTAGTTCAGTTGTCAGAAAAATGTGTTTTTAACTTAACACCAGCCAAGTAACATCATCACTGATTGGAGTTTTGATTGTTGTGCTGGTGATAATGAAAGTGATTTTGGTTGTGATGGTTTTGAGGATGAAAAGATAGTTATTGTGAAGATATTGATGGTGGCAGTAATGAAGTTGATGGTGGTTATTTTGATGTTAGATAATTTGAAGATGATTTGTGAGGAAGATGATGGTTCTGATGCAGATGATGGATATTGTAGATACTGTAAAGGTGATGAAGGTGGCAATGATAGAGATGATGATTGGCAATGATGGAAATTATGGTTGTTGTGAAGATAATGCTAGCAGTGATGGAGTTGAGTGTGAAGATGATGGTTGCACTGAAGGAGATGATAGATTTTGTGAAGATGATGGTGGCAGTGATGGAGATGGTGATGGATGTGATGATACGTGATTCTCTTGGAAATAGTGGTGGTAATAATATTTTATAGTAATGTTCATGCTCTTTTATACAACTATAGCTTTTAGAGAACTTTGATGGTCCTGATTCTGTATTCTTTTCATAGATCCTAGGAAAACCAAATGAACTACCAGAGCAAGACTGGTTTGTAGAGGATTGTCTTGGGAACTGGTGGAGACCAAACTTTGAAGCACCTCAGGTAGAGTATATCTGCCAGTACTGAGTAGTAAAATTGATGATACTGGGGAGCTTTAAGGCCAGTGCACACCTGAGGTAAAGAGCTGAGCTGTTTGCTTGTGAGGCTGTTTTGCTCAGCTAGTTCCGCATGTGTGCAGCAAAATTTGCAAAAGAAAAATGTGTGTGCCCGCCTAAAGCAATGAGAACAGCAACACTGAAGATGATGGAAGTGAACAATAGTGAATACACTAACTGCCTGCTTGAATGCGCCCTGGTGATGAACTGAGTGCCATTGTTTTCAAGATTACTATGTGAAAATCTCATTCTTGGAGTAGTTAGGGCATAAATTTTCTCAGTTTTCTCTTCTCTTATAAAGGGAAATTTATTTTCTGTTCACAAAGCATAACTAAGACAAGAGAGAGGCCAGATGTGCCAGTCTTGTTTGAAAAAGGCAAACTAGAAAGATGTTATCTGTAATCTGTTTTCCTCAACGGTTCTGCCATCTTCAATGCTTAAAATCCCTACAAACTTCATATGAACATGAAAACTTGTAAGTAGCATTTTTTACTCCTGCAAATCTTATTGGCTTCCACACCTACCATTTATTTTAAAATAGGTGGACAGAAAAGATCGAAAAGAATATATTATACTTGAGTCGAGCTTTTTGTTTATTTGGGTTTTACACTCAAAGTTGTTGTAAATAGTTATGTTTTGTGCTGTTTAGAAATCCACCTAGAATCGCTAAATCAAATACTTCCATAATCTTGAACCTTGGAGTCACGTACTTTATCACATAGAAATTACTCAGTTTGATATATACATAGTGGATCTGTGAAAAAATATATAGAGCGTACCAGCCACCCATATCAATCACATAGGGTGATATCAAAAACAGCCAATTAGAATGCATGATTTTGTGATTGATATGAAACTTTTCACACCATTGAAAGAACTTGTCAATCTACTTTGTTGATGATTGAGAGAAACATGGCAGAATCTAGCACCATTTTGACCAAGTATGTGATAAAAAGAAAATTACAGGCTCACTTGGAGATATGAATTTTATCTTCTCATGTTGAAAATACATCACAAGTGAGCTCTCACTTGAAGATGAATTTGTATCTCCATGCAGCCATGAATACTTATCCTCTATGTATTTATGATTTTGACTGAGCTACTAAGCTTCTATTGCCTACTTTTCAGTATCCGTACATTCCTGCTCACGTCACAAAACCAAAGGAGCAGAGAAAGCTGTTCCTTGTACAGTTAGGAGAAAAAGGTAGACACTTCTACTCACATTTGCTCTTACTGGTGCTGTGTCTTGTGTGAAAGGGTTTACAGAGGTGATGGTTAAATGGTAAACAAGTGCTCATAATGATTTTGTAGTTAAGAGGCCGATGCAGTAGTTTGGGTTAGAAAATGGAGTATGGAGTTTCAGAGGTTTTGTTCTGCCAAATTTAACTCTCAAGGTCTTGAAGTTTTTTTAGTGGAAAACCTGATCAGTTACAGTCTTGCCATGGTTTATTTGTCTATTTACATTACTGTAAAACCCCATATTTCCCACATTAAAGCCTTAGGCTTATGGGGTTTCTGATGGGCTCATAAATGGTGGTTTGGAGGGGAGGGGGGGAGGGATGGGGGGCTTAAGCATAATAAAAGAAATGTTTCGGAGTGAAAAGATAAAATGTCGCAGAAGAATGAGTTAAAGGCTAACATACCTTTACCAACATTTAGTGATATGTTAATTCTAACAGATTTATTGTGTGCCACAATAAAGAAAGAATTCGTTTAAGAAACATCTACCAAACACGTAAAATGCGACTGGAACAAAACAGTATATGAGTCAAAAGACTGTAAGCCTTGAGGTTATCAGTTTGCCTGTGTGCCATGAAGTAGTCTTCTTAATAGCATTGTCAAGTTCATATTTATTTTGTTTTTCAAAGTATTACTGTTCTAAACTCCACAGCAACTTGTTTGTGCCAATAAAAGTTTTGATATTTTTATTAGAAAGTTGGGGGGGTGGTTATGGTATTTGCTGTAGACAAGATATATTAGAGCAGGAGCAAAGAAAGCAGGACATAATTTATGGTTCCCTCTAATTCAGGGTATTTGAAGTGAAAATTGGTGCCCATTATTTTACTTAGCTGATATTGTTCCACTGCCAACTCATAAATTTTTATTTTCAGCCAATTTTGCAGTACCTAGGAATTATAAACTAGTAGCAGCTCCACTGTTTGAACTATATGACAATTCCCCAGGATATGGACCAATCATTGCCAGTTTGCCCCAGCTTCTAAGTAGGTAAGTGTACTTTGAGCAACTCTTTTAGTCTCAGTACTGCTCTGTTGGTAAGTTATGCCAAGTTAGAGATCCTCACGTTTCATGCATATCTATAATCTCGGCATACCAGTCAGCAGAACTGGAGAAACTTCAGAAACATGCAATGCGCGTTATTTTTCCTTTTATGCATTATAAAGTTGCACTTGGGACTGCTGACCTATGAGCACAGGGAAACCATTACAGCAAAGCTCTTTAATGACGATATCTCAAACGCCGATCATAAGCTGCATAGCCTCCTCCCAACCAGAAACCAGTCCAAATACTCCTAAGAAATGACAAAACGTACAATCTTCCAGGAGCCAAAACAAATAGATTGAAAAACACTTATATATACAGTAATTGTAAGTAAATTTTATTTGAATGAAGTTTCCATAGTTTATCGTGTAATTTTAGATACCCACTTTCTAATTGTCATATTATAGTTTTAAAATATTTCATCACCTGTAAAGTTTTAATGCAATTCAGTATTAGATTGCTGCAATTTTAAACCTCAATAAAAATCTATCTATCTATCATGTCACCATTTGGTGAATTTTGGTATCTATATTAGTTTGGTGGTGTCGCTTTTTTTTCATTTGCTATTTCCTTGACACTTTATTTGTTTACTAGGGCAGCTATTTTCTCACAGTCATTTTACATTACAGCATTGTTATAGTGCCAACAGCATTGAGCTGTGCCAAAACAAACAAAAGGTTACTGGTTAGCTCTCTCCTATAAGCAAATACATCAGCTTGCCAAAATGCAGAAATTTAGTCCATAGCAAAACAGATTTTGTACACTTGTAACATAATTTAGACACCTCTCCACTATGCCATGGGCTTGGGATTGGTTAACTGAGAAATTAAATATGCTTTGACTGATATGGCTATAATTATGATTACTACATAATTATGCAGATGTTTGTTTTTTAATTGATTTCAAAGTGAAATCCCAAATCTCTAGACAGCTTCTCTCTAAAGATCACTTCATCGCATCCAAAGGCTGATTCACTATCACACTTCCCGTATCACCACAGTCAACAATTTCGACTCTCAAGAAATAATAATTTTGCGTTTGAACTTCCTTGCCTTACATGTCAAACAACTGGATGTTGTATCTGGCAACCGGCCTGAAATGAAACCCCTTAATATGCCCCCTCCCTATAAGCCCCCCTCTCTAGTCATTACCTGTATCTAATGAGTTCCCTCTCTAGTGAGTACCTTCTCTAATGAGCTTCTCCTTATAGGGCCCCCTCTGTAATATTCATCCTCTATAACAAGCTTCCCTTCAAATCGCAAAATGTTACATTAAACATTTCACCCAATCCACCCAGTCAAAATGAAAGATGACAAGCACACTTATATACTTCTAAGTCTTTTTTTGTGTGTTTCTGCAATATTTCTACACTGTGTTAAATATAATGGGGAGTTTCAAATCATGCAGAAAAAAAATTTGTTATGACCTTAGGTTCAATCTTTTTGCATTTGGGGCTGTATTGTAAGCACAGAACAACAAACAGTATTCTGTTAGTTTACAAAAGGACTTAAGAAAAAAAACTAGCAGAGTTTGTAATAAGCTTCCTTCTTCAAGATACTGTCACCTTCCTCCCCCCCTCCCCTTCCCCAACACGCCCTTTGGACCCAAATAAACAAGCCCCAAGGCTGACTCGATACATCTTTTACAGTATTACAGATAACAGAAAAGAGTGTTGTTGCATAATGTTACAATGGCAGTTTTTAATAACTTTAAAAAGTTTTTCTTTCTAATGCCTGTTGTTTTATTTTACTTCAACAGATACAACTTTGTGTATATGTAAACAAGGCAGATTGAAAAGATTTGCATACTTTGGATTTTTTAAAAATCTTAAAGCAATATTTTTATTTAACAATGTTTTGTTATCAAATCTTGTCAATTACTTTTTTACTGCTTTCTCTTTATCACGCGTGTTGTAACGTTTGAAGTTGTAAAGCTAGGTGGCTTCCTAAAATTGATTTGGCACTGCTTAACGACCACTGGACGTTAAGAGGGGCGGAGGGGCATCAGGAGACACCAGTGACGCCAAGGAAAAACGTTTTAGAATAGTGGAAGCGCAACTGAAAGAACTGGATCAGTATGTTTTATATTTGGATCATTGTTGTCGTTGTTGGTACATCGTCAAGCTCAATTGAGACTATTATAGCTGCCACTCAGGGCAGCGAATTCTGACAAGCTTTACTGATATATGAAAAACTGTACAAGTTTACAATTTACCATTTTACCGTAAAACTTTGTCAGCCCTTCAGGGGGCCGGGATTATCTCCATACAAACTCGACAATCATAAAAACAAAACAACATTTTATCGAGTCAGATCTCACGAGTCTTCTCCTAAAAAAACAAAAACGTGTGACCCAAATGGCGGGAAATCGGCCAGGGGTCTGGGCCGTTCTTCGGCTACAACTATCAATTCAGGTCTATGAAGTTTGAGTCATTGTCTGAGGTGGCAGTTGTAATAAACATTTTTTAGAATGGGAACATTTGTTGGAATTTCATTCAATCTTAGATTCCTAGTTTATTTTAATATTTATTAAGCTATATTGTTTCAAATTTGTAAACATTATTAATAGAAGGTTTTAATATACGTACGAAAAAGGCCAAAACAATAGTGGGCACTAAGGAGGTGGGGGGGGGGGGGGAATGTTCCTTAAGCCAAATCAGTTTTAGGACGCTCCCTTAATGTGAAATCTCAATAATGACTTGATTAATTTTATAATACTGGAGTTTATTTACCTATCTTCCCTAACTGTCCGCCAGTAAGGTTGTATCGTGAAGATAGCTGTAGCACTATTCAAATAACTAACTCAATCCAACTGTTATTGTGAGTATTGACCATTCCAAGAAAGATTGCTTCTGTAGATTTTACCCTGTGGATCTAACACCGCTAAACGAGGCTCAGAGAAGACGACAGTTGGTGAAACTTTTCCTTTTACTAACAGCACCGTGTGTGTTTAAGGTTTTTCTGTTTGCGATTTTATAGGCAATCTTAGAAGTTCCCGAGGAACTCTGTGACGAACTTGATGAAAATGATGACTTTCTTTATTTTCCATATCAAGCGTGTAAATCTTAGTCCAAACAAGCAAGTCAAGCATGTAAACTTGAAGCTCTCTTTATAACACTGTTGTTAACTTTGTTCTCTATGTTAATTAGAACTCATAAAGCTATTCACTTACGAATTTGTAAATTAGTTGTCCTGACGATGGCAGTAAGCACTGCCGAAACATGTTTGTAATAAAGAAAGTCGTCATTTTCCCGAGGAACTATGGCTAATTGTGCAGGTTGCCATGTTTTTTGGAATTGTCAATATGAGACATCTTTCTTTGTTCAACTAAGAAATTTGGTTTTGCGGCAAGTTTGTTTTCTACTTTGTACAGCCTGCAGGTTACGTGCATTTCTCAGAGGTTCTCGAATATCGACAGTTAGTTCATACAATATTATATGTATTTTTTAAAGTAAGCTACAGCTATCATTTTGCTAAACAAGCGCACATTTCGTACCTGCTTTTACACCTCCAACTGAATTTTCATGAAGCAGGAAAGTTAGTCGATCAAATATAGTTCCAACAAAATAAATATGGGGTTTTCTACATACTAACTGTAGCGGTAGTAATGAGTTAATCAAAATTGAATAATTACAACATGTGCTTTTCTTGTTTCAAAGTATTTTGTTAATAAAGCAGTTTGAAAAGCTATTAAAATGCAGAGTTGTTTCAGTCTTGGAAGGTTACAACAAGTAGCGAATTGTTCCAGTAGAACCACAGGTAGCCCGCGCTCCCGTCACGATACTGGAATATGGGAAATTTGAAATTTGCGTGTTGAAGGAAGACTTGGGGCATTGTTTAAAAGGCAACTCTCCATTTTCTTGGAACTACTTAATGAGCCTCAAAAACTGCTCCAACTTTTTAGCCTCCACAGCCTGGCGAAAGGCATTAAAATCCTGAAAAAAAATTTTTATTTTGTTGGCCATTAAAAGTCTTGTTTCACAGCAGAGCAAGCAACATATAGAGGGGTCGAGGCCAGTGTCGCTGCACTTAAGCTCAAATAAAGTTATTTAAAAGATTATGAAAAAGAATAATCATTATAGTTATAATATCAGCCTGTGTAGCTGTTGCTTTTTTGAGAGACCAGCCGTCAATCGAACTGGCCGCCATGTTGAACGCGCCAGCAGACGAAAAAGTTTCCCTCCATCTCCCCAAGCTTTTCTTTCGCTCGCGCGCATTCTCGTCCCCAGTTTCAGGGACAAACCAAAAGAAAAGTGTTCAAGCTTCGGTCAAGTTGGCGTCGTACGAGCACACGTGTTAATAATAAATGTATTTCAGTTGTTTTGATCATTAGACTATTATTATCATCATCGTTATCAACAACGTTATCATAAATCACGCTTTCGTCCTTGTCTAACTTTTCATTGTTTTTATCAATGTTGCTGTTATCATTATATAATAATAATAATTATTATTGTTTTATTATTATAGCCTGCGTAGCTGTTGCTTTTTTGAGAGACCAGCTGTCAATCCAGCTGGCCGCCATGTTGAACGCGCGATGCCCTTCTCGTCCCCAGAGCCCATCGCTTCTCTTAGCCGGCGGGGCCTTCGCACGAGAAAACGTTTAGTTTCTTTATTTCTTCGTTTTCTCATTTATATTTAACACGTGTGCTCGTACGACGCCAACTTGACCGAAGCTAGAACACTTTTCTATTGGTTTGTCTCTGAAACTTGTCCGATAAAACCGTAAGAAATAGTATTTCTGAAAGTTGAGTCAGCGACCTGGCAGAAATAACTATTTTGCTGGCACGGAGCAGAAGACTGGTGACGAGTTAGAAAAATTGTGGGTAGTTTTTATGAAAAGATGTTAAAGGGGTGCTTTGTAAAGAATATTCATTCTAGGTTCAGCATTCATTCTAGGTTCATCAGTCGTTATACCTCAGGCCCCAGAGTTGGCGGCACTGCAGGCGGTTTTTCTTGCCAGTTTGGGGTATACGTTCCCTTTTCCACAATGTGATTTGGGTTTTCGTATTCTTTGGTGTCGTTGGTTAAGTGTAATTTTATAATGTTCGTATATATATATGTATTTATAAAGTATGGAAAATCACGTTTGTAAATAATTAGTTTTCAGTTGTATGAAACTTGTAATTAATAATGAGCACCGTGAGCAAATGGCTAATTTGTTAAGGCAAAATAAAACGGTACTGTGCATGCGCATGGCTCTTGCTGTTCCTACAGTCCCCTGCACAATACAACTGTCAATTGTCATCTGTCTCAGCGTGCAATGGAAGCAAACTACCTTGCTACTCACCCCAAGATACTCGTCTCCACAGGCGAAATGAGGAGGCACTGCCTCTGGGTCTTTCGTTAGTTTTTTCATCTTCTTCTTCGCTTCTTCGTTTGAGGCGACGTCCAAATACTTGACTTTTGGCTGAAATCCTTTAGACTCGATGACAAATTGAATCTTTTGCTGTTGTTTTCTTTGCTATGAATGACAAAACTGCGTTTCAATTATCTTGTTTTTTTCAAATTGTTATACTTCCAGGCCACAGTTTATTCTTTCAACACTACACAGCCAGTTTCATATATATGTAAATCGTTCACGAATTTCAAATTACGACCCATAGCAATATTTAAAGGAACTTACTCTGCCAATAAGAATTTTTATTTTACAGCCGTTTTTAACAAATTAGATAAGCTGAAGTAGTAAAACTGCTGTTCTCAATCACAAGTCTTTCCCTTCAGAAACTCTCTTACAAAAGAAATTACACAAAACCTAGGCATAACTACAAGAAGAATGTTGAAGCTACTCGCAGCGCTCCCCTTTTGACAAAAACCGCTAGTATATAGTTTATAATAGTAAAAATAACAATAATTATTAATTACCAACTAGAGAGCCAAGGAGAACACCTCGATTGTGACGAGACGGCAGATTATAGAATCGATGATGTACGCTAATGATTGTGGTGATGGGAGAACACATCGATTGCAATTTAGTATATGTAATGTAATATAAAGACGTGTGAGCTAAACGCAGTTTGAGTCTCTGGGAATGAGCCAGTCACAGCGGGAGCTAATCATGATGACGTATCAGTGTTGCTTGTTGGCACTTAACTGTAGCTACAACTAGTACAACACTAATAGAAAAGTTGTTTGAGCCAATCGCAGTTTGACTTTATGGGAATGAGCCAATCACAGCGGGAGCTAATCGTGATGACATTCACGTTATGGCTTTTCAATGTTGCTCGTTGGTACTTCGCGGTACGCGGTAGCTACAACTAGTAATGCAATGGCCGGTGATATATGAGTAAAACCTTTTTCAACACTGATATACAATCAGCGGAAATTAAAAGCAATGAAAAATGAAATTTTCAGAACAGTGCAAGAACTAGTTATTGTCGTTGTCACTGTTGTTGTTACTACTGCTGTTGTTATGTTAATTTCAAGCAAGTTTTTACCTTGCTCTCCTTCTCTCAAAAGCAAACGAAAAGAAAAAAATAAGCTGGAATTAAACTCTTAAAGTTAATCGACTTTGTTTCCATTCCCGTTTGTGCGGAATCTCCATGCATATGATTAAGAATGACAAGTTGCCAGTGTTTGCAAATTGTTAGACCAATCGCCGGCGGCAAGAAATTTGACTGAAGTTCCCTAACTAGTAAAATTAGTGAAGTGTACCAATGGCTACTGATATGTCTTCTGATATACACTAATAAATAAACGGCAAGTCACTTTGATTCAGTTTCTTCTTGATAAGTTTTTCTCAGCTCAATCTGGCAAACATTTTCACCAGGCGAAAAATATTTTTTGCGTTTTAATATTTTATAGGATACGTTTTTAATGGCGCCTTTCGCAGTTTTAAAGTTTGTTTGTAAAAGGAAATTAAATGAACTAAACACAGAGATAATTTTAAACGTTTATAGTCCTAAAAATCATTGTTTTTCACCCATTCACACGAGCAAGCCTTCACTGCCTATGTGTTGCATATACAAAACAACGTGAGCCCTGAATATAAGGCATTTTGCACAGCGTGTGCTTAGGCGGCCTTGTCGGCTTGTTTAACAGAAATACAACAAAACAGTATTTTTTTTCCCTCAAATGAGTGCAAACCTAAAAGGTTCTGTTCTTTTCAATTACTAAGGTATGTTTCTTTCGTCTTTCTACAAATAACTATACTCCAACTTTCTTTTCAGCAGAAATGTGTCTGTCTTGAAAAAGATAGATCGAAAATTCTTATTTCCTTACGATATTCAGTTTCCAGATGTCAATACTAAAGTCTTTTTTTCTTTAAGATACTAAAAGGTATGAACCAGTAATAAAAACTACTTACTTCGCTATTGCTTGGAACAGACGAAACATATATCTGAACTTGATTCATTTTCTAAGCTTCGTAGGATTTTATGAATATTTTTTGTTTTTCTACCCACGCTATCTTGGGTAGGAGGGACTTAGACTGAGAACAGCTAGTTGTAATATAAATTATTGCGTAGCAGATGGTGGAAAAGATTTCAAGGTTCCATAACACATACAATAAGCTCATGTGGTGAAGTAGCAAACTTATAATGGAGTTCTTCGTGACGATAGCACCATTTCACCTGCTGCATTTAAGACACTGGGCCGCAACGTCGACAAGAAAGCATTTTTAGCTCGCACAAAAACAGTCTTTTTTGACGTACCGTTTGTTCTCCAATCCACAATATGTAGAATAAACATTGCTTGGAAAGTCGTCTCAAAAATGGAAACATAAAAACGAATGCAGTAACAGAGCTTTTTAAAAACAGAACTTTAACAAAACTCCATCGGAGGCGAGTGGACGGTGCCTTAAATTGCTAACGTCGTTAACTTTCGCAGGCAGCAGCTGGTTTTGTTTAGATGGTTAAAATTTGTCTTTAAACTGGAACAAAAACTCCTGCGTATTTTTCATCCCGTTAAATAAGTGCTATACTAAACATTTCGGATGCCTGGTAAACTTTTTAGACTATCTCTTTATCAAATTTTTGTTTATCTCATCTGAAAATACTCGAACTGTCTAGCTGGATATCAAGATATGTATACAATAAACGCGATTGCAATTGTAATCAATACTAGGTTGTGCTTAATAACTTTAAACTAACCTGTACGGTGTAGATTTTTTTTAAAGTTGCGTTTTGAGATATTGGTTAAACGGCAGGTTTTTATTTGACAGTATGTTACAGATAATTTGTATTCGAGTTCTGGTCCCTTATATATCAGATTACCATCAAGTACGTGGCATCTCTTACCCCTTAGATTTTTGAAAGGATAAAGGATTTCTTTTCATAAATCATTCGAAAAATACTTGTTTACGAAAAGATAACAATTATACATACATCAAATACTTTAAAACCCAGATCATTTTCAATTACATCTTGTGATCGTGATCATTTTTAAAAATAGTTCTCAACTGAACAAAAACCTGTCATCGGGGTTATTGGACAGTTTGGCCCCAGTTACAAGTTGTTACGCGTCTGCGAGGTGATGTATATTTTACAGACAGTCACAGTCTTTGCTAATACTGCGAGGAGAATACTGCTTTTAATAATTGCAATCTTATATCGACTCATTTGAAAATATTCAAGATCATGTGACTCTTCTTCGCATACAACTACAGCCTTTTTGAAGCATGGCCTCTGCATAATGAAAACAGATTGAGCTGAGTTCTTCATTCGTGTCTTGTCTCAATAATCGTATTCATATTTGTTAAAACAAGACCTTACAGCAGATGTAAGTCAAGTCACTGGCGACTGTCTCAGCTTCATATCGAGGTCGTGCCGCCGTACGATCAACAATGAAAAAATAGTGATAATAATTATAATAGTAATAATAACGATAATTTAACAATATTGATGATGATAATAATAATAACAGTAATAATAAAAATGATAATGGTAATAGTAATGATGATGATGATACTGATATAATAGTAAGGGAATAAGAATAACAAAAGGCGCTCGAAGTGTGTGATTGGCTGCATGCCATGTAAAACGAGTGATGGGTGCCACGAACATGTATGCATAAGCTCTTAAAGTACATTGCAAAGGAGACCTACTCTGATTGGTTGTAAATATAAAATAAATGAATTGTTTGGGCTCCCTGTGCATGGTACTCACTCTTACACTCAGTTACAGTCTCGGTGACGTTGTGGCTCCGTTCGACTAGTCCAGGTAATTAAGAACCACAATAACTATACTGTGTCCGAGAAAGAACTAGGCATGTTAACGGCCGTGGAATGCAAAAAGGTGTTGAGTGTTATATGTTGTCAAACCATAAATCTGATCGGCTAAGTTTAGAAAATGGAACATATCTTTACGGCTAAGCTAATGTACTTCCTTTCAACTGAGTCATTCAACATGGGTGGCCGAAGCAAAACA
>JANVCF010037120.1:0-13691 GCA_025388745.1 Hydrozoanthus gracilis
CCTGAAAATTTAAAATCATGCTCGACGTATAAATCTTTTAAATTCAACCTTAAGAAGCATCTCATAGCGTGCTAGCTATTCTCAACTTACTTTAGCAGATGATATACTTAATGTGTATCACTTACATGACTGTATATAGTTCCATTTTCACAATGTACGAAAAGCACTTATTGAATGTTAGTACTGTCAGTGCTTATATTACGAGTCTGTCATTCGCACTCCCTTTTAATATAACAAAAGAATCAAAATGTTAATACGATAAAAACGGCAGTTTAAAAATATAAGCCCCATGGTTTCTTTTAAACTGTCTTGTCATTCAATCCTAAGTGTACGAAAAATTGTAAAGTCAGTGATAAATGTGCTTCATCTTTTACACATGTACACATATATATTGTTATCAGATGTAAGTGAATGGTTGATAATAAAACATGTATGTATTCGAAAGTAAATGCCACGGTGTAACATCCTCTGGAAAACCCCTAAAGCAATTGTTTGATCTATTCCTAAAACTAGATACTGTATCTACGAAAATATTCTTACCTTAAACTTTCGAAAACTTTAATTATGGACCAAAATCTTTTACCCATAAATTTCGGACAATTGTCGACACTTACTACAGAACCAAAAAGAAACTATTCTTGAGTCGACCCTCCCTACAGAAAAGAAGAATTAAAAAAGCAGCATCTCTTGCGCCTTCACGAATTAATCGTGGGGAGCTACGAAAAGCCGAACATGGCAAAGCAATGAAAGTTTGACCATTGAAACGATGAGACAAATTTAGAAAATTTGGGAAATGATAACTTTGAAACTGTTAATATGGGTTCCTGACCACACAAGGACATGAAGTCATTAAATAAATTTTTAAAAGTACATTTCAAAACTTTCGGACATTTCGATGTTCGAAAGTTAAAATTTTTCGGACGATTACATTTTCGGAACTTTTTTGTCCCAAACTTTATCGTCCGAATATTTTCGTAGTTAAAGTAGCAATTGTTTGGCTGATGTGTTACAAATTGGACCATAGTTTTCCCTTTTGATAATAATATCGAAATATAAAGCTTTTAAGCAAGAGAGCTAAGGGCAATGTTGTGCCCAATGCTGTTCTGTTTGGCGTTATTTCATGTCGTTTTAAAGCTTTGAATTACAAGGTCGTTTTTGCAATTAAGATTGGCACAAAAAAAAACGTCTTTAAACTTTGAGATGTAAGTACTAGTCAATAATATTATTAATAATAACAAAGATAATAAAAGCAGTAATAATAATAATAATAATAATAATAATAAAAACAATAATAATAATAATAATAATAACTACAGTAACAATAATAAAAACGATTTAATAATAAAGGTTTATTAACATTCTACCAGGTTTCTCTTATATGTTAATGTACACAAAAATAAGAGACTATAATGTTTTAAAAAACTGCTGTTTACTCAGTTATGAAAACACATCTGTTAGAACAGGTCAATTCTAGTGGGTTCATTTATACCATTATAGGTTCTACAATAATCATACATCTACTCCTAAGAGTTGAAAATCTATTTATAAAGTGAGGATTTTTTCCATTCAGTAACCAGGCTTCTTTAATATCTAATTGCCAAACAGAGCGGGCAGAGTCCAGAATGGTAAAGCATTCCTCTAGACAGAGGTTGCAGCGAACATTTTTGTGCCAGAAATTACGTCCAGTGTCCAGGCAACATTCATCAAATTTTTTCTCTATCAGTTTGTTTTTGTTTTTGTCTTCTTTCTGAAAAATAGATACACCATTTTTTGTTGAAGACCTTTTGTCTTTCACTTTATCAACTTTTAGAGTATTTGCCAGTGAACATTAATCTTCAAAGAATTCACAGTCCACCTTGTCTCTCACTCGCCATGACACTGTCAAGTAGTTTTCTCACGGTCAGTAGTTTTACATCCTCCTTGTTATAATTTCAAGATTTCGTCTTTTTTACTATTGCAGCCTGACCCAGTTCTCATTTGGACCAAGTTTTCGTGGCAGGTTTTTGGCCTATTGGCAAACATATTTGCTTTCTGTAACCTCTTGGCTTGATACTGGAATTTTTCGAACGCGACACAAGTAAAAACTCATATTTTCCGGCGCGGTGCCCCATTCTAAGTCGTGTGCTTGTGGGATATTATTAAAGATTTCTGCAAAGTTGCTCAACTAGATTGGTTCAATGTTGATGCCTGTCGATTCCAACCAAATATGGAACACCACATCGCTCTTCTCCGGCTCGGTCTGCTTCATTAATGTTCCGTGACTTGGTCGAGTAGCTTTGTTCCAGTTGTGATAGCAGTTGTAGCAACAATAAACTGAATACCTGAGAACAGAAATATTAAAGTTAAATGTTCTTGTAAATGTTCTCCAAGTTTTAAAAGTTTGTTGTAGGCCGTAAAAGATATAATAATAATCTTTAGTTTGTGCCATTCAGGTCTAAAATCTTGCTATAATTTTTTTAAAACGTTTTCGGAGACACTGTCCTTCCTCAGTTATGTAAGTGTCTCCAAAAACGTTTAAAAATTTTTTTTTCTAAGCAAGATTTTAGGCCCGAATGGCACAAACTAAAGCTATAAAAGATATCATAATAAACTTTAGTTTGTGCCATTCAGGTCTAAAATCTAGCTATAATTTTCTTAAAACGTTTTCGGAGACACTGTCCTTCCTCAGTTATGCAAGTGTCTCAAAAACGTTTAAAAATTTTCTTTTTAAAACGAGGGTTTAGGCCTGAATGGCACAAACTAAAGATTGTTACGAGAAATGTTAAAATTAATATTGTAATGGCTTTAAGTAAGGCAAATGAAATTGTAAAAATCTAGTCCAATAATTAGCACTAATAATAGGAAACTTTTGCTTTTTGAGACCTTTAAGGTTACTAAAAGTGCAAAAGCCTGATAGGTCATAATGTTGGTACTACAAAGGGATTACTTTTAGGGAGAAAAATTCAACAGTCGAAAAACTGATTTCGTGTTAAATGCTCTTTAAACAGTTTTCTAAAGCTTGAAATGTTACTTTCTAATACATAAACAACTAATCCTTTTTCAAGCCTAAGTGTCTCATTAGGTGGGCGCAAATCTTCAGTTTCCCTTGTTTTAAGCGGATATTTGACTCCCCTTGGACGGAACACTAATCCATCGCAGGTTAGCCCCCAGCACAACTGGTACTCATTTATACAGCTGAATCTAGTGGAACAAAGTCAGTTAAAGTGTCTTGCTCAAGTGTCTTGTCTGACTAGGGCTCGAACTCACGAACCTGAGTTTTGCGAGTCGAACACGCTAACCGCTCGACCACTGCGCCGATACATAAACAGCCAGTTAGTAAAACCTTTGATTTTTCAAACGCTTTTAAACATCAGGCGTTTCCTGTAGATTTGTTGTCTAAGGCCTAGATGAAATTTCCCATATGCAAAAGAACAATATACAAGGAACCATTGTCATTTCCTTCTATCATGTTTCTATTGCTTCATGAAGTAGTTCTGGACTAACCTTTCTGTTTTCCAACGAACCTCAGAGCGGCGACCTCTGTGTAAGTACAACCACCCAAAAACACTACCATCACAGAGCGGTTCTTCCTTGTAGCATCTTTGGGCTCTACAAAAGAATGTGTTAGCTTTATCTACCACAAACTGTACACTGAAAATGGAATGGAAACAGAAGCTAAAGTTAAAGTTAGAGCGTATAAATGTAAGGTAAAGAATGAGAAAAGCAAAAAACATAAAGGTAAAACAGGTAAAGTTAATAAGGTAAAATGGATAAAGGTAATAAGGTAAAATGGATAAAGGTAATAAGGTAAAGCAGGTAAAGGTAATAAGGCAAAGTAGGTTTAAAGTTAATAAGTTATGGCATGTAAAGGTAATAAGGTAAAGCAGGTAAAGCTAAATAGGTAAAGGTAATAAGGTAAAGCAGGTAAATGTAACAAGCAAAAGGAGGTTAAGATTGTACGTTAATGCAAGGAAAGGTTATAAGGTAAAGCACGTAAAGGTAAATAGGTAAAGCAGGTTAAGGTAATAAAGTGAAACAAATAAAGGTAATAAGGTAAAGCAGGTAAAGCTAAATAGGTAAAGGTAATATGGTAAAGCAGGTAAATGTAACAAGCAAAAGCATGTTAAAATTGTAAGTTAATGCAAGGAAAGGTAATAAGGTAAAGCACGTAAAGGTAAATAGGTAAAGCAGGTTAAGGTGATAAGGGAAAAGTAGGTTTAAAAGATAATAAGGAAAGGTAGGTCAAGGTAATAAGGTAAAGCAGGTAAAGGTAATAAGGTAAACAAGGAAAAGGTAAGAAGATAAAGCGGGTGAAGTACTAAGTAAAGCAGGTAAAAATTAAAAGGAAGAGCGGACAAAGGTAATTTGTTAAAGTGGATAAAAACACTAAGGTATTTTTTTCAGTGAGCTCGGTAACTTCGAATTCCTCCCAGTCATTAACAATTATTGTTCTAGATGATTCTTTATACGTTGTCGTAGCTTTTTCTCTGTCTTATAATTGGTGGGATGCATTTATTATCCAATCTTAGAGAAACTCTAGGGGATGATCAAAATTCATAATCTCAAACAAAAGGGCTTGATTTCTATATCATAAGGTAAGGAGAAGTGAGATGTTGATAAAGTACGCACGTGGACGTGCTGATGTGGCTCTCCTGGAGGTCGTAATTTCGATGTTCATTGCCCGACATACATCCTCAACTGCCGTGAAGCCGCCTTGCGTGCAGATCTGCAGCATGAAAGCAGGTTACACTCAGGATGACGAGAGTTCCCTTTTATTGAGTAACACGTTTGACTATTTCTATGACCACTTGTAACAGGGTCGAAAGTTCCTATATACATTTTACAAGCTCTAAAATTTTCTTGTACGCCGTAGAAGATCATTATAGGTTTTTGTGTGTGCCATTTAGGCCTAAAATTCAGTTAAAATCTTCGTTTAAAATTCTAACATAACGTTTTCGTTGTGTTCCACGACTGGTCAAAGAGAGTACCTCCGAAAACGTTATTTTAAAATTTTCAAACAAAGATTTCTAACTGAATGGCACACACAAAATCCTATATTGACTTGCTACATGGCAAATCGAATTTCTAGGGTCAATAACCGAATCCCGTGTTCTACTAACTTCCCAAACAGGACCGAAGAGTTATTGGACTAACTTCTCGTTAACGAGAGCGCGCAGAGATAATCGTTTGTTATATTTTACTGAAATAAAATTGAAGCCATGTAACACTATCGTAGTAACCTTTTTTGTTCGATCTGTCCGGGAAATTATTTACCCTCGTTCTTTTGTAAAGGAATCGCTACCCTCGGTCTGCACAGTGAAAGACCAAATATTTTCTCTGTCAGACCTTGCATTCAGTTATTAGCATTTAGAAGATAATCCCGATGTAACGCGCGCTCTGATTGCTTACAGATCTATTTTCTATGAGAGAATAGAAAATTGATTTGACGTCACACAGCTCAAGATCTTTTTTCAAAAAAGATGGAGGACTTTCCAAAATCCACTTTCTCTATAGTTGTTTTCTAAAAGGGATAAAACAGTATCGCTTGTGTTTCTAGACAATTTTAGAAAGTGGTTATGACGTAAGAGGGCACTCGAAAAACTCGGCTTCGCCTCGTTTTCTCTCAACACTTCCTCGTGTCCTCTTACGTCATAACCATTTTCTAAAATTGTCTAGAAACACGCGCAACGCTGTTTTATTCCCTTAATATTTACGGTTCTACTTTTCAAGTGAATGGAAGTCTGGCGTCTATCGAAGAGGCCAAGTTTAACACCACACTTGTACATCGAATGTTGACTTCCAACTGGAACTGAAAGCCATCTATATTGCTGAGTCACCATTAACAAATCGAGTAAAATTCCTTGAAACGCTAATGGTTGAAAATCACAATCCTTGAGGTACAGGTTTAAGTATGCTAATCATTTGACTAGTTTACCGCAAAATATTAAAATTGTTTTTCCTTTATATACTTTTAGCTATGCATTAGCTTACAGTTTGCGCGTTAATTATTTTAGGTTTCCAAGCGGTTGTGCATAACGTTGACGGAGAAGGAGTTCTCTCTAAATACGAGTACCACGGCCAAGTAATATGTAACAGACCAAATAACCAAAAGAGCACGTGCTGTGTACGCTAGATGTGCACCGAATGGATTTGGTTCTTATTGCATGTTTGTATTCACCTGATCGATTATCTTGCAGCTTAGCGGTGAATACGCCCCACTGAATACATACGCGACATGAGACGGGTTTTTAAGATCCAAATGTTCTCCACCTTTTGGAATCTGTAATAGAAGCACTTATAAACACAGACAGTCTACGATGAGGGAGCCTAGGTGCAAGGTCGACATTCTAGAGGCGTTTTCGCCCAGGGCACGATGTTACTACAAAGCTTACTTGCGGATTTACAAAACAAACCTCGAAACACAGGCAGAAAATAGAGAGATGATATCTAAAAGAGTAAATAGGAAAGAGGTTAGATGGGAAACGAACTTAAAGTTTAAATTTATGGTATTATCCTGTCCCCCCCAAAATACAAGGAATGAAATTTATTAGCATTGCTTCCTTATGGGATATCATCGACTACCTAACACTGGTAGTCTGTGTATTGAGTTTTTACCGTACATTGATCACAAACTCCACCACACTTCATTTAACTGCAATACCTCGCCAAAACTAGGGATTTTATAAGGACTAGCGAACGCACACTAGAACAAGAGATAGTCTTCCTTTGCCGTCTCCTGTCAACAAGACCTTATCATCATGCTATATTTTCTTCTTTCCACTTTAGTGGAAACAACTGCTATCACTCAGCTCAAACTATTTTTAGGTTCCAGTACAGGCTTAGTTCCTTTTGACCTGTGAAGCCTTAGCGGCATTTAATTGTGTTTCTATATCATTAGAACACATTTTCAACGCTACTTAGTTATTCTCTTTTCTAACCCTTGTACAAACGCTCACTACATATGGGCACCAAACCTTATACCTGATAAAAGAACCTAGGAACGAAATTGCTAGGAGACGTGGTTTTGCAGAAGAATTTAAAAACAAAAACGTGGTAACAAAAGCAAACTTAAAGTAACTTCATTGGCTGTAATGACAAAATAATATGCTCTCTTTCGAATCTATTTTAGAAAACATTCTATGTTTTAACATACCAGATTCATCTTCTTGCTAACGTTCTTGAATGTGCTTTTTTTCTATGGAAAAAAAAAGAACTTAGCCAAGCCATCCTATTATTAACTGTAATTGCTACCGCTTTTATTATTACTTTTTATCATTTTAATCATTATTATTGATTTTAACACAAAAGTCAAGCCAAATCGAGTTTAGTTGATGGACAATGATATAAAAAATCCTTGACACTTACGTCAGACTCCGTAAAAAGACCTAGTTGCTTAAGGTTGGAAAATGTTGCTAGATGATCATATCCATGACTCTGAAAACAGAAAATAAAACAGACATTGTACTAGGTTAATGAATAAATGATTGACGCAAGCTTGGTTCGTAAAAATAATTCTGGGTCATACCCTGGGAATCGAGCCCAAGACCAACTCACGAGCCTCTTGAATACCAAGCAGATGCTCCTACCCATTGAGCTACTGGAGCTCCGGACCCTCTGATTATCAGTTGGATGCTGCTTTCGAATGAGCTACAGGAACTCATTACCAGTAACGATTACTAGTCAAACGCTCCTAGCCACTAAAATACACTGATTACCGGTCAGACGCCCTACCCACTGAGCTACTGGAACTCATGACCCTCTGATTACCAGTAAAATGAAATACACTGAGCTACAGGAATTCATGACCCTTTGATTTATAAACGGTCAGATGCTCCTACCCACTGAGCTAAAGGAACTCATGACCCTCTGATTAGAAGTCAGATACTCCTACCCTCTGGGATACACTGCTATTCAAGAACTCTTAAGCCTTTTTTACCATTCAAATGTTCCAAGCCACTGAATCACGACCCTTTGATAACCAGTCAGACGCTCCCAGTCACTGATTTAGAGAAACTCATGAACTTCTGATCACGATTAGACGGTCAAACAGACTGAGCTATAGGAACTTGCAAGCCATCTGATTACCAGTCGGACGGATTCTACCCACTGAGCTACAGGAACTCCTGACCCTGTTGATTACCAGTCAGAAGGTCCTACCCACTGAACTACCGGATTTTATGCCCTCTGATTACCAGTCAGACGCTCCTAGCCACTGAGGTATAGGAATTTGTGACCTCTTGATTACAACTCACACGTTATTAGCTACTGAAATACAGAAACTCACGTTCCTCTGATTACCAGTCAGACGTTTTAACCACGATAGAGGGTCACATTTACTAAAACTACATTTTTTGAAACCAAAACGTCCTCGTAAAATGTTGTATTCACACAATTCTCGTGAACAAAATGGAAATGTCTGTGAATAAATCTAACTCCATGATTTTCAAGTTTTGGAAGATGAATTCCAAAAACTTCCTTTGAAAATCTTAAGTCATTTTTGTTCTTTGAAAATCTTCCATTCCAAGTTAAGGACCTTTTAAACGATCAGCTTAAGCACGCAAGTACTGATACAAACAAACAGGAAGCCCATGTCGTAAGAAGCTTTTTTTCTTTTACAAGGCTTAATCTGATGTTCAATATCAAAATATGTAATATATCGTGGCTTTGCCAATCCATGTAACTAGTTTCCATTTCTTGTAGGTTTGTAGCGAAACACTTTCAGAAATTTCTTTTGGGGATTTGTTAGGAATAAAATTTGATTTTCGAGGTGCTGGGACCTTTAAAGGATTTTTATTACGGCACAAATCCTGTCACCTACCTGTAGAACCAGTTGTTTGAGATGTCTGAACAGTTTGGGTTCCACACCTGTGTTAGATAGAGTAACTTTTGATCATTGCCACGAAAAGCCATATAATGAATACTTCATCCGTTCGGTTTTTTCAAAGAAGTCTCAGACTACGTCTCGATGTACAAACCTCACTATTGCCCGATCAATGCGTACAACAAGTTCTTGTCTGAGATTTCTTTGTAACAGCCTTATGTTACCCAAACTGTAAATTTTCAAGCAATAAACGCTGTTTCAGAAAGTTTACCTTAGTGAATGGCTAATTAACAATTATTCCAAGAGCGCGCGTTGGATATGAGATGGTAAATAGCCAAAGAGGCGCGCAGCGCCAAGTGGGCTATAAATCATCTCATATCCAACAAGCGCGAATGGAATAATTGTTTTATTAAGTTTAACTAGTTTTCTTAACTCTTCCATACTCAAAAATAACAGCTAAATTTTATTCAGAACCTATTTTCTGGCTTTGCAAACACTACAGTCAGATTCCATACTTGGTGAACTCCGAATATGAGCTGATAACCGAGATTGAATGAACCAATCAGAACGCGCGAATCGCAATATTCGAGATTGAAAATTTAACAATAGTTAATAACTTCCACTGGTCAGTCATATGATCTGAATTGGGTAAACAAAATAGCAGCAGTAATGAAGTAGTAAGAAGATTATCTTGACAAAAATATTGGGTTAGTTGCCTTGTCTTTAAGGAAACAAAACCAAAAAAAACTTTAAGTCTGTGGAAATGGACAAGCATTGCATCTCAACCGTTTTTTTACCTAAGGCTGGTTAGCTTTAAACTTTTAAAATCTTATTTGGTAGGGAGACCACAACTGCTTTCGCCAATTACTGTGGGCCTGGATGTTAAAAGCAGCTTAAAAGAGTACTTAAAATACTATCTATGGGCAGTTTGTCTGTGGTCAAATCGAAAATGGAGCCCGTTTAGCCTACTTACCTCCGCTGGTGACAGACAACAGACAAAGGAGCCGTAAACTCTTCGGTAACGGGACCTGTTCGACAAATATAAACACTGAATATCCGCTGTTTCCGAGACTGTGTAAGGTAGGCCGTTTTAAATGCGTAAAGCTCGCTTAACGCTTACCTGAATTAAGCATGGCGTCTACAATAAACCTCAAATAGCTGTAGCTAAAGTTGTGTAGCACGGGTCAACTTGTAGTGCTATGGCTACCCGACTAGTTACGACGCGGTCTGGTTCAAAGGCCGTGCTGAAGGCGTGCTGAAATCGAATCTTCTAAGGGAAGAAGTCAAAACAATGGTATTTTTAAGGAACCCAAATTTGTCGGGGGAGGTGGTGGGTGGCGGCACATACCCACTACCCCACCCCTCCCCACATTTTCAGAGCTCAATTTCTCAAAACCGGATTTAGGGGTATTGGTTGTTATTGTATTATGAACTTCTCTCTTCACAAAGAAGGCGTTGGTGCAAGCAATTTATCAATATCTATTTTATGGAACATGATATTTGCTCCTGAAATTCAGCTTTTTTGAAAAAAGGAGGTGGGTGGCGGCACATAATACCCCCTAAATTGGGTTCCTAGGAAGTACCATTGTTTTGACCTTTTTCCAAAGTTCATGCGAGTTTAACACGACTGAAGTACGGCGTTTGAAGCAGGCCTTGGGAAGTGTATTCAAGTGATCTCGGGACGTTAAAAGAGTGAAACTGAGAGAGTAGTAATTGTGACCGTTGCTTTTGCAAAACAAGTAAAACCCTGATTTCAAGTGGTCTCCCTTAACAAGCGTTGCGTATACCACTAATATCTCTCGTGGCTACAAAAAGACGCCATTTTCGAAGAATCAAATCAGTTTTCCGCCGAGGAGTAAAATGGTTGAAGTTATGTTATTTGCTTAAAAACAAAAAAATTGTACACTAACCTGTCTTATTATACATTCCTCGATGTATTCAACGCTTTCTTTCATTTCCACCAGTTCTAACATGCCTAAAGAGCAAAAGTTTAGAACCTTTTATTCCCTTTGTCAGCAAAAAAACCCGTTTGCTGTACTTTAAGATCCTTTAAAATAACATATTCATGGTTCATAGAAAGCTAACCCTTTTTTCGAAAATAAAACCAACCAAAAGTAATTCAACCTGAACATAATCAAGAAAGCCTAATAACTATTAATAATAATGATTTTATGTAATAAAATTGATATTTACTAAGGAAACCCCAAGCACTCTCTTGTGGTTTTCACGGGGGTCCCATGGGTCTAAGTTAAGAACTTTAAAAATTTAAGTATAAATCAGAAATACAGTTAAGTCAGGAATAAAATCAGAAATATGGAAATTTACGAAATATAGTTAAGAAAGTTAGTTTTAGTATTTTTAAAAAATCCTTAGTACTAACGTCTACACTAAAAGTAAAGTTGTTAAATTTATTTAAAAAGCACTGATATGACACGAAATCAGGTTTTCAGTTTTCAAAAAGTATACTATAACCTGCATTGACGTGACCCGTTACGTCAAATTGTTGGTCTTCTGGAGGGGACACTTTTAGCGGAAAAAAATCAAAATTCTACACACCGTATCTTGGCGTACTTTCATCGCATGTTTCTCAAACTTGGTAAACCAATGTTTTTATAGTATACTTTTTGAAAATCGAAAATCTCATTTCTTGTCATATGCTCTATAAGAAAAGATAATGAGATCTGTTTTTTTCCCAAATTGGTTTTTGTAAGCTGGTAGTCTTTAGGGTTCGTCCGCTTTTCTCAAAACAAAATTAAGGACTTTTGAGGACTTTTTAAGGTAAGATTATTGGTTTTCGAGGACCTAATCCATGGGACATCAACCACCAGAACTGACCTAAAACATGTCTTTTTACGATGTTGATTTGCCTTGACACAGTTATATAGTTATAGGCACGTTTTAGTTGTTATTCAAGGACCTGACACTAAAGTCTATAGAACTACAAAGGTTTGATTTGGTATTACGTAAGCAGAACTATTACTGTGCACTTTTTATGACAACATAACAGTGTTGTCTTCATTAAAACTCAACAAACAGTTTATTTGTAAACTAAGTACAAGACTTGTGATTCAAACAAAATGCCAACTTCAGTGAAAAAAGCGAAAACGTAAGGACTTTTTAAGGACCATGACTGATTTTTGTAAAATTAAAGGAAATTTTGGAAAAAGAAAATTAAGGACTTTTGAGGTTTTTAAGGACCTGGACGAACCCTGAATCTTGTTCTTGGGTAAAATGGAAGTAAGGTTTCACAAAAGAGCAAAACAACAATCTTACTGTGCTCAGCATGGAGGTGCCGTTCAAAATCTTCTTCCTTCTTTTTCTTTAAAACAACTTCGCTTGCACCAATATCTAATACAGAAACAACAATTATATCAAATCACAGTCTACACATCGTCAGAAGAAGACTAGCAGTAAGCAGTCGAAAAGTCGCGGTCCTCGACTCTCATTGTGAGACAACTGAACAACTTCGCTAAGTAAACAAATAACTTGTTACTGAAGCAAAGCAAGGACAAACTCTGACACTTCACAAAGAAATTCAAACTGCTCAGTCTTTTATCTGCCCCAACCGGCGAACCAAGAAAGGGACTTGAGATAGGTTAGAGAAGAAGTCAAAACAATGGTTTTTTTAAGGAACCTAATTTTGTCGGGGGAGGTTGTGGGTGGCGGCACATACCCCCCTACCCCACTCCTCCCCACATTTTCAGAGCTCAATTTCTCAAAACCTGACTTAGGGGTATTGGTTTTTATTGTATTATGGACTCCTCTCTCGACAAAGAAGGCGTTGGTGCAAGCACTTTATCAATATCTGTATCATTAAACTTGATATTTGCTCTTTAATTCAGCTTGAATTCATCATCATCATCATTACCATCATCATTACCATCATCACCATCATCATCATCATCGTCACCACCATCATCATCACTAACATCATCACTACCATAATCATTACCATCATCACCATCATCATCATTACCATCATCAACATCATCATCATCATCACCATCGTCATCACCATCATCATCATCATCATCATTACCATCATCATTACCATCATCACCATCATCGTCATCACCAACATCATCACTAACATCATCACTACCATCATCATTACCATCATCACCATCATCATCATTACCATCATCATCAACATCATCATCATCTTCATCGTCATCATTACCATCATCATCATCACTACCATCATCACTACCATCATCATTACCATCATCACCATCATCATTACTGTCATCATCATCATCATCATCATCATCATCATCATTACCATCATCACCATCATCATCATCATCGTCATCACTATCATTACCATCATCATCATCATCAACATCATCATAATCACCACAATCATTATTTTTACTCTTGCCATCGTGATTTTAGTTCCAGTACTTATGTAGCTAGTGCCGCAGTGGCCAAGCGGTTAGTGTGTTCGACTTGTAATCCTAGGGTCGCGAGCCAAGCCCTGGTCAAGCCACAGTGTTGTAACCTTGAGCTAGACATTTTACCCGACTTGTTCCAGTCGACTTAGATTTATAAATGAGTATCAGTTTCTGCTGAGGGCTAAGCCACGTTGGGTTAGTTTCCTGTCTTGGGGTAGTCAAAGACTCTCATCCTTTTTTACAACGGAGACCGACGATAAGCAACGGCCTAGTTGACCTTCTGGATGAGAAAAGATATAACTTACGGAGCGCCAAGGACTTGTGCTGCTGTCGGAGGTCTTTCAGTTCACTGGAGACGTAGGATTTCATATCTGATACTGAGGACAACGTGTGACGTTTCTGAAGAAAAGCAATCAATTACGCGATCAAAAACTAATAAAACCTGTTTATGCTGTGCTGACGAGGCCAAGCAACTTCGAAACAGCAGGGTTTTTTTA
>JANVCF010037231.1:0-13686 GCA_025388745.1 Hydrozoanthus gracilis
TTATAGACTCTTCTCTCCACAAAGAAGGCGTTGGTGCAAGCACTTTATCAATATCTATTTTATTAACCTTGATATTTCCTCCTGAAATTCAGCTTTTTTGAAAAAGGGTGGTGGGATATATATCTATACCGTGTTGAAAGAATCGGGCGTCAAAAAGCACCCCTGAAAGAAGACAAACGGCACGTCCCCGTATAGTTTATATTTTTGAGTTATTTTTATAATTAGACGGACGTACTTACTCGTCTTGTCGGGAAACGCTCTATGATCATAGATTATTTGAGTAATTTTAGCAGACAAGTTGCATCCCCTTGTCAGCGGTTTTTTTTGTTAATGGTTTGGAGAATGTTTACAATGTTATAAGTTTTTATATGCAACTCGAAGAAGCTTGCACAGGATTAGCATCTTTTACTCAAAGCGAAAGTTCATCTCTTAGGGTTGCTTTAGCCTGCCGAATGTGTACAAAACTACAGTGATCCCCATCAATGACGTCATAAACAACCGCTGACAGGCATTTATGAGCCGTCATACAAGGACTTAGATTGGTCATTTCTATTTTTAAAATGTTAAATGATTTGATATTTTTGAGAAAAAAAATTGTCTTTTTTACTTCAGTTTTCTTTTAAATTTTAAATATCTGCTGTTATCTTTCACCCAAGTTATTCTAAGAGGTTGGTGTTTCTTTTGTCTATTTTTAGGGCCTTTTCATCGAAGGAGCTCGCTGGGACAGAGACCTCATGGTAATCAACGAGTCTCTACCAAAGATCCTTTTCGACACTCTACCTGTCGTATCCTTTTTTACGCTAACAAACGATGACACCCCATAGTTTGGGCAATTAACAGGGTTAACCACGTGCCTTGAATCAGAAGATTTGTGGCTAATTTTATCCAAATTAAATTCTCGAGTGCCTTTTGTGAAAACATATGCTACTCGCACGAATGTAGCAACACATAATATTTAATAAATAAATAAATAAAAACGATCATACCACCTCTTCCAACGCCAATCGAACGCCCCGTTCAAGGCGCCCCAGACACAAAAACATTCTTAGTTATACTCATTGCTCTGACTGGTTGAATGTCTGGAATGTTAAGAGCCGACCAATGGAAGCCTTGTGCTTCCATTTTGCAGTGCGCGGAAGCCAGAAAAGTCCCTAAAAAGTTCTTGAATTTTTAGTCCAAAAAGGTTACGAACTCTGCATTTAAGTTTTTACCTTTTTTGAGAGCGCTCTCATGAAAAGCACCTTGGGTGATCGTGGCTCATTCGGTAAAGATTGCTTAAGTTTCAAAAAAGTATTCTTTCGCTCTCTTAAAAACAGTAGCTCATAATTGTGAGGATTTTTTTGGTGATAAATAGTTCGAATGTTTTAGATTAAGTGACAAGTACATGGGCAGCCGTCTTCGTTGCGACAGCGGTGGCCATCAATAATGTCATCGCAGGGTTTCAAATACAGATCCTGAACAAAAATTGAGACAAATTGTAGAAGAAAGTTTTATTATCATTTTGAAAACGTAAGTTGCCGTTCTTTGTTGTCGTATATATTTCCTTCACCTGTCCTTTCAGATCTGGATCATTCCTGGCAGGAAATCAGACTTTAAGCGCAAAGCAACCTACTCGTGCCCAGTCTACAAGACCAGCGCGAGACGTGGGACTCTCTCCACCACGGGCCACTCTACAAACTTTGTCCTATTTATTGATATTCCCTCAGACAAACCCGAAAGCCACTGGGTGAACAGGGGCGTGGCCTTGCTGTGCATGCTTGATGATTAAACGGCCAGTTTTTTAACAAACACAGACAAACGTAATCTTGTATGTAAAGAGCGGCCGATCAATTTACTTGAAAGTTCCGATAAACAGCGTGTTAAGTTATTTTTACTACTAACTACTTAGTACTTTCTCTTTGAAATGAAGTAGTTCATTTACTTGAAAACTGTCTTTTGCAGGTAACTTATTGTTCAGTATCTTGACATGCTGCATAATTTCAGCTTAAATTCTATTGTTCTTTTAGCAAGTGTTTCGCAAGACGGCATTGTATAAGTTAAAATAACGAGTGTATTTACTGTTACAGAGTGGAAGTATTTATTTAATTCTTTTGAATAGTTGCTTAGCAACAACATTTATACAAAATCGTATTTTTGTAGCAGTTTTTGTACATAACCTTTCAGTACCGTTATCGGCGGCCGTGTGCTTTGAAGTATTAAGTTAAGTCACTGAAAAAGGTGTTAACGTTTTTTGGACCCCAATTATGGTAAAACGAAAGATAAAATAAAATGTCCCGTTTGTTACTTATTGAGTACGTTGAGTTTATATTTGATTGACGTTTTGCTTTGGCGCAAGCAGCTCAAAAGCTTCATAGTTCTTGCCTAGTCTTTGCACCTTAAAAGTGTCCATGACACGAATCTGATTTTTTGCCAACTAAAGATTACCATTAGATAAACACAAATCATAAGTTTAAGGGAGTTTTGATCATTAAGTTCAGAAGCTACAGCTGCTTTTTCGAGAGTTTTTTCTCTTAACTTATAGTTCCCTGATTACGGGAGCCTGAGGACGAATGAAGTAACGGTTGGCTCTTGCAAAACGTATATATGCATTTTTATCTCCCAACTATATAGGAGTTAGTTTACCTATACAAGCCTAAACTTCCTCATTGGTTATGCCAAAGTATTTTTGCTCATCTTTGTTTTCAATTTGACTTGACAAGTTTTATCGAGGGTAGAAGGTACTGCATCGGGTTAACAGTAGGTTACACGTAAAAAAAAAGAAAACCGTAGGCCTACTAAACTAGTTTCAGAAAAGACATGTAAGTCAAAGTTTTCGTATACGCGTTGTAAACCCATTCAACTGCGAGGACACTACATACAACCTACCCGAGAAAACCTTTGGAACGCTTTGTTGTTCTGTTTTTTGTACATCAAGGGTGCATGCATGAATATTAATTAAGACAGGCATAAACTAATTCTTTTCTATTGTAAAGATCAGTTTCAGCAACAACAACTAATTTTTTATGCCGTGTTTCCGTAAAATAAAGCCCCCCTCCCTCCCCCCTCTTCCTGTGCCGAAGCTTATATCAATTAGCAACATTTCTAATAAACATCAAAAACATTGGTCTTTCAATTACTCTCTTTTATTTCATAGCGAATAAATAAGTCTAATAAGTGACATACAAAGTTAAAAGATGTTTTAAGATTATTTCTTACACAAGGATAGAAACCAGCAAGGAAATTGCTATTGTGGCTCATACTAATTTATATCATTTTCATCTTGGGTTATATTATATAGCATTAACGTTATATTATATGGCACAATAGTAGAAACTAACCAGGAAATTGCCATTTTTATTCACACAAGTTTATATCATTTTCATCTGTTATATCATATGGCACGATGGTTAAAACTAACTAGGAAATTGCAATTTTGGTTCAGTTTTGTTTATATCATTTTCATCTTGTGTTATATTATATGGCACAATAGTTGAAACAAACTAGGAAATTTTTATTTTTATTCACACAAGTTTATATCATTTTCATCTTGTGTTATATTATATGGCACGATGGTTAAAACTAACTAGGAAATTGCCATTTTGGTTCAGTTTTGTTTAAATCATTTTCATCGCGTGTTATATTATATGGCACAATAGTTGAAACTAACTAGGAAATTGTCATTTTCATTCACACATGTTTATATCATTTTCATCTTGTGTTATATGGCACGATGGTTAAAACTAACTAGAAAATTGCCATTTTGGTTCAGTTTTGTTTATATCATTTTCATCACGTGTTATATTATATGGCACAATAGTTGAAACTAACTAGGAAATTGCCATTTTTATTCACACAAGTTTATATCATTTTCATCTTGTGTTATATTATATGGCACGATGGTTAAAACTAACTAGGAAATTGCCATTTTTATTCACACAAGTTTATATCATTTTCATCTTGTGTTATATTATATGGCACAATAGTTCAAACTAACTAGGAAATTGCCATTTTTATTCACACAAGTTTATATCATTTTCATCTTGTGTTATATTATATGACACAATAGTTCAAACTAACTAGGAAATTTCCATTATGGTTTACACTAGCTTACATCATTTTCATCTCGTGTTATATTATACGGCATAATAGTAAAAACAAATAAGGCACTTCAATGTGGGTCACACTAGTTTATGACCTCTGCATCTTGTGTTATATTATATGGCACAATAGTTGAAACTAATTAGGAAACTGCCATTTCGGCTCACAATAGCTTATACCTTTTTCATTTTGTGTTACATCGTATTGAATAATTGAAGAAAGCAATTAGGATACACTCTTTTTTTTCTTTTAAAAGAATATTAGTTTTCGGACCGAAGCTGGGTATTTATATTTTTTGGCCGATTTTAGCTGAAAATATTCCTACGTATGCTCACTGGTTTCGGGAATATTGGTGACTTCCGTTTTTGTTATGACTGAGTGTTACTCTCGTCTGTTGGCTCCTCTTTGATTTCCTTTCAGGAAAATATCGCCTTTCAGTTTAGTTTTAAGTTAACATTTAGCTTTATTATCCGGAAAAAAAGAGGTATTCAAATCTGGACTTTTATGAGATGCTATAGATGTGATTTTTTATCAAACATGCAAAATCATATTCTTAACAAAATCAAAGCCTTAGCATTATTCCTAATGTGTTCTTAAAATTTAGCCAATTTCAGCTTCAACATTCTCTTGAAAAAAGGAGTGTACTTCATTGCGTTTCACTTCATTTTCGTCTTTTTACATTGTACTTGTATGAATAATTGACAAAGGGGCCGAGTAACAATTAGAATTCATTTCAAGAGTGCTTTCAATCGTTTTCCAATTTGAAAAAAGAACTAATAACACAAGTGAAAGTCTTACGAGGGTGCCCGCAAAGTTCTTCATATTTCGCGGTACCGACACAAGAAAGTGTTGCTTGACTATTTTTTTTATCCGAAGTATTTTCGAGTTTGAAAACTTTTGTAGCTTCTGGAAACATCAGGAAATCTTCCAAAACGATCTAAAAACGTTTCTAAGGCACTTTTATGACTTTTGAAAATTTTCGGAAATCTTAGTCCTGAAGTGTTTGAAGTTCTTCGCAAGTTAGAAAAACGTTTGTAAGAAATTTTTAAAGACTTATAAAACTTTTCGGAAAATCTCGGAAAACTTAGGAAGTATACCCTAACTAAGAAAAAAATGTGACCGTTGATATCCAATCAAATCAAAGTAATTTTGCCCTCTATATTGTAACAGTAGAAACCAACTTGTGTACCATCACAAATGCTGCAATCTGATTGGCTAACCAGCTACTCACTGTCAATTGAACGATAGACAGCAAGTAACAAAACTGCCGGGTTTCTTGTTTTTTTTTGTTTCTCTATTACTTGTTCTCGTTTTCTATGAATGCAATCGTCGCTTCTAGCCTTGTTGTTTGACTATTAGCTGAAAGCTCTACCGCGTAGCCTATTCATTGTTTAGCCGACCTTGTATAGCGAGTTGTTGACCCTCTGCGGTTGTACTTGCCGCGGTTTTACGTTGTTTCCGAAAGAGTTGAAGTGTTTTTGAACAGTTTTGCGTAAATGTTGCTTGAAAAGATGATGTCTGAACGCAAATAGGTATGGGTTGAGACAAGAGTTCAAACATAAGAGAAGAAGTGGAAACCACACAAACCAGACAGCATTGTCGCTAAAAGCTTTGTTCGAAAGGGAAGGAGTGACAGCAAAAGGAAGAGTGTTGAACAAAAAGTTTGTAAATACAAGAACAGCCAATCTTTTGGCAAGAGCTCCTTCCCGCCTGATACCCATTCGGTTGCTGGACCTTCTTACAACGATATAGACGTGAATGTACAACGGTATTGTACAGAAGAATATAATGAGGAGGGCGAAAGATGATAAAACGGACAAAGGAAGAAACACATCTTTTAAGGTTACCAAGTTTCCTGATGCTACACACAGAAACTTGTTAAACCTTCTGCTCTTGCGTTTTGCCGACTCGTCTACAAAAAACACAGCCCAAGTGGCGCAAGAAAGCGCTGCACACCAGGTTGCTGTGGCGATTACGACTACAATTCTTTTTGTAAGTCGTACACCAGGCTTCATAGAGTATACAACAACAAGATATCTCTCGAAAGTCAGTAAAAAGGACGTCACTACTGAAGAGATTTGTACTGTACAGTAGATGAAAGCCAAATATCGGCAATGCTTACTATTTTGGGACAAAACCTTCTGCCTACTTGAATGAATGTAAGTGTTTTTGCCGCCTTTTATTACAGAGCTTCCATGTCTAGCTGTGAGAACACACCAGATAGACGTTAGAATGTCACACACAGCTATGTTCAGGATCAAAAGCAACGTGGGTGATTTACGAAGAACCCTGGAGGTCGGAATTACCAAAACAACAAGAAAATTAAGGAGAAGGGCAACAGTGGCGAGTGGATACAGATAGTCCGACATTTGCTCAACAAGTCTGGCGGCAGGACGCCAGTTCATGAAGGTTTCTTGCAACCGCTTACAGCGTTGAAGGTAACACCAGCATTGTAATGTGAACCCTGGCTTCAGATATCTAAAAGGATCAACTTCACCAGTGCGATAGTTGTAATACCTACAAATATCTCCAGAACTCTCTTCAGATGTGTTTTTCTTACTGTAATAAACTCTTGTTTTTGAGTTGATCTTAACACGCGAAGACGATATGTTTTGTTTTGAAGACTGAGTTTTGGTTATATTGCATCGCTCACAAATCCCAGGCCGAGACCATCTTACGTCTTTTATCATTTCTATACTAGGAAGGGACAAAATTTTGAGCCAATTCTCGTATCTAAAAAACCGTGATTGTTTAACAGAAAGTGTTTGTAGCGTTACCGGTAAGTCCTTCCCGCTGAGACGCCAATATGTCAGCAGCCGATTGTATGACAGGTCACTGAAAAGGAAAAAAAAGTCGGTTTTGTGACAAAATTCTGCTTGACTCGTCTCTTTTTCTACCTCGTCCATAGTAAAAAGCCTATTGTCTCTTATTATTATTATTACTGTTATTTTTATTGCTGATGTTATTACTATTTGTAGCTTCATTATATCAGTATTATTAATATTAGTTTTAATTTGTTATTTTTGTTATCATTTTATGATATATTTTGCTGCCAAAAGAAAATAAAAGAACCAGGCTTGTTAAACAATTACGACTCAATTTAAGGTAAAGAACAACATTTTGTTACTTTTGAAGATAAAAACAAAAATTTACAATGACCTTTTTGGAGTTATATTACAGTCGGCCTGAAACGTTATTTAGACGTTTGTTGAACGACGTAACCAAGAGTACGGTGTTCAGTTTTAATGGAAACCTTTATGAGCAGATTGATGGATGCGGTAAAATTGGGCAACCCACTCTCTCCCGGCGGTTCTCGCAAACATTTTTACGTCGAAACTGGAAACGGACGTAGTACGACCTTACAATCCGCCGTTCTATGATAAATATGTCGATGACTGTTTTTCAAAGAAGAAACTGGACGCTCCCAAATATCAAACTTCACGGTAGAAGAGAGTCTGGTACTCGCGTTTTCCTTGATACAGCGTTCAGTTGTATCTAAATATAGCGTTTACAAGAAACCAGAAAAATACCCTATACACATGAAATCAGAAATGGAAAAAAAATTGCATCTTTGGAGACTGGCAATTGCCTCAAATTTCCACTACGAAATACTAAATATTAAGAAGCTAAGAAATACCGTGAAGCCGGCTGCCCAGATCGCTTTATAACAGTCACCACCGACAATTTTGTCATGAGAAGAAAAGCTGAGTTATCTTTTTGCCAAAGAACGAGTCTCTATGCCGTAAATTTATAAACAAATTGAACACTGTTACGTGATACAAGATCCAATTCATTGTTATTTGGTAAAGCAAAAAAATAGAGAGCCTTTTTAAAGTCAAAGACACAAATCACTTCCCATCCCAAGTGGTTTATCATGGTCTATGCTCGTGCGGAGAAGAATACGTGGGAGAAACAAAGAGAAAATTGGAGATGCGAATCGCCGAACACAGTCACGTCAAACAAAAAAAAGAAAAACCGGGGTAGGATGGAGTTGATCGGCTAGCTAACAGTTGTTTTTCATGGAAAAAGAGGCCAAATGAGCACTCTGCATATCTGTAAGTTTTAACAACAGATAAAACGGATAGACAAGATTTTTTGTTGAAAGTGAGCCTGATCAGAGAATTACAAAAAACTCTAAATTTTCTGGGAACAGGCTGTTTTGCACGATTTTCTTATAATTTCACAACAGTGCAATGTGGTAGAATTTTGTTGCACGAAGGATTAAGCAAAACTTAGTAGAATCCAGACCCGTGGCGACCTTGAGGAAAACCGAAGCACTTGCCTCAGTAAAAATAAGTTTGAACATATATATTTTCTTAGGCAAAAAACCAACGCACCAGTTTACAAGAAGCAGTTTCGACAGTAATCTAAATATGCAGTCAATTTTAAAGACAAGGCCATCTCGTTTACATGAAGTTTACCGCCATTTCTTAATCTGGGAGGTTCTTTGTCGACGGCCGGCGGAAAATATTTCAAAGCGAAAGCTTCTGACTCGGTGTTCAAGTTTTAAACCAATGCATTCTGTGTTCAATTGTGTTAATTGGAAAAGTTACGGAGTCGTGTGCTTTCTCATTGTTTTTTTTTCAGCCTTTTTTGTTGTCCAAACGAGTTCCTCGGGCAAAAAATTGTCCTTTTTACTGTGAATACAAATGCACCGATTTTATAAATTTGCCATACGTTTACATGATCCAGAGACAAAATTGATGTCGTTCCAGAATGAATTCATTCCGGTTTTCAATCCGAATGAAGTTCTCGTTCTGGAATGACATTTCATTCTGGTATCATGTAAACTGAAAACGAACTCCGTTTCGGGATGAAAACTACATTCGTATTGCCATCTGTATAGCGGAAAACTGTCTGAAAACAGTTAGCAAATGCAGCAAAAGGAATAAAATGGTTACAGAAATTTACGATGAAAATGGGACGAAAAAAAAACTGAAAAAGTCCTTGGAAGTTTCCACGTTTCTTTCCGTACAGGCCAAAGAAGCAGTCTTTGGTCACTTTTAAGCTATAAAAAACTGCAGTTATGGCCATTAATGGCCCAATAACACTTCGTGTGCAATATTTCTAATGACTGAACCGGTCGTTCTTGTCATGTGAATGTAGTGCGAACTTCCTTCTAGAATAAAACTCATTCCGGAATGACTTTCATTCTGGTATCATGTTATCACCCCCTAATTTGTAAATATTTCTCTCCTCTCTGGATTTTGTGTAACAACTCAAACATACATGAGATAAACAAATCCTCGATCTCGGAGACAAACCTACAAGCTGTACAAATATCTTACTTTGTCTCTGCCCTTGATTTTGCAGTACAGAAAACACCAAATGGTTAAAAAATGAGCTAGTTGGAGGTTTGTCACCTAAACAATCATAAGTGTCCATTAAAAACAGCTTTTTTTTGTCACAACTATTCATTTTCAACGAATTAAGTTTGTAATAGGGCTATCTTACCCTCAAGCGACTCAAATGCGTGTTGTGTTGATCTCATTTCACGACAAGTAGTTGCAAAGTGATAAAAAAAACTCTTGATTTGGAATTTTTTTAATTTCAAGGTAATTGACTACCTTTTAAATGAGTAGTTTGTTTTTGTAATGAAATTGGATAGGAACCTTACAGGGTACGAAGTTGTTTCAGCTCAGTAAGTTTTATCTTCCTCAACAAATTGTTTGATAGATTTCTGCAAAAAAGAAAAAGAGCAAAGAAGAACTCGGGTTAATGATTGTAGGATAACATAAGGGATATTGACGTACAATGTATCAGTTCCAGAGAGAGTTAATGCTGATTATGATAGGATATCTTTAGTCTGGGCTACCTGTGATGAGTCGCGAAGACATGCTAGAACACAAGGACACTCTTTGTAGAATAGTGATCAAAATGAATGAAATATTGAAAGAATGAACATTTTGTTTTATAAAGTAATTGATAAAACGTATCAGTACATCAAGAAACGACTGAAGTAAGTTGCTTATTTGACTGATGCATTTTCTTTGAAGCGAAAGAAAACCATGAAGAGCTCCGGCCTCGCTTCTGAGGCGTTGCAAATCAACTGCAATATTAATACTTCTAGTTTAATAGATTTTCATCACGCAAGCATGGCATAGAAGTATATTCAGTTTTGGGGGAAAACGAATCCATAGTCAATGTAAGCTCATTAAAATAAGTAAAGCTACAATGTTGCTGTCATAAAGATTGGTCGCAGTTTGACGGAGAAATAAAAGTTTGAAACTGGATAATTTTCCAATGAAAAGTAACTTAGGTGGTCCAGCCTCGTTTCCATGGTTTTTCCAGTGTATTTCCCTGTAATAACAAGGGCAGAAGATCAAGTCTCAAATCTTCATATATGCATTAGTTTTTTGAAATGCTTACATAGTTTTTTGAAATTTTGGTTGTATGGATGTGCTGAATTTGGCGAAGGCCACAGTTTCTTGATATGTTGAATACATTTTTGCGTGAAAAGGTCCGACGGTGTTTTAAAATTTCATATCTTTAAATGTTTTCCAAATGCTATATATACAAGAGAACTTGAGTAGTGTGCCATTTCATGGAAAAGAAATATAAAACAGACGTCGGGGTTATAAGAAACAGGTTGATATAGTGAATGAAGGAGAAAAGTTAACTGTCAAAAGCCGGCAGAAGGTATAGATCCATCTCCTATTCATTTAGTGTTTAGCAGGAAATGTCTTTTCTTAGTTCTTCCCTCCGTTCAGCACCTGTCAGTTCAACTTGTACGTTCCTTGCATCTCAAATCAACTCTTTTCCCCCTTAAAGGCGCTTAATTATTTTTAAAACTCCTTTACAACGGTCTTTGTGCTAAACGCAAGTCAAAAAGCAGGGGAGGATGTTTCGTAACATCTTTTTTTTAAATAGCATATAGCAACAACAATAAAAACAAAAAGAATTTTAACAGTAATTGCGGGCGACAAGAGGAACACATAACCTATTTTGCAAGAAAGATTTCAACTCTTGCTTCAAATTTGTTCAGCCAAAATCGATTGATAATTACTCGACATTCGGAGAAGAAAAGCTTACACGTGATTTTTCAAAAAATATGGCATGCTCTACATTCTGTACACGTGAATTCTCGGCAAATATTATCATCGGATCACCATCGGTTCCTCGCGTTCCGGAAAGTACTATTACTAGCTGGAGAAAGCGAGGCTTTCTGTCTTTGGACGACGCTAAGGTGAAGAACAAACAGGGAATAGATAATTCTGAAGGGTTTCTTTTGTAATTTGGACCACTTGTTAATTGCGGGCGACAAGAGGAGCACGCAAACTATTATTCACGAAATTCTCAACTCTTGCTTCAATTTTGTTCTGTCAAAATCGATCAATAGATATAAGCCAAAACATAAACAAAGTAATTTTAACACTGGTCTTATCACAGGTAGCCCAGTAATTATAAAAAGCACAACGAAAGAAACATAAGAAAACGTGTTCCGCCCGCACTTACCTCTAGTAATAATATTAGAATGATAATATTAATAGACTTAATAATGATGATGATAATAATAATAATAAGAAGAAGAACTTAATAACAAGAGAATAAGGTATTAAGAACAATACCTTCAATTCATAAAAGGACAATAAAACATAGCAACAAGAAAGACAAGTATAATGATAATGATAGTCAACTAGCAAAATTATTTTGTAGTTTACTCAGACCCTTTGTTTACTAATACTTTATGATTTAATTTTTAAAAAACATATAATCAGTATATAGTTGCTTACAGCTCACTGATGTTGGAAATCTTGCGGGTAAATGAGATTGGCAAATCTGTTAGTCCATTTGAGGACAGATCTCTATGAAGTCAGCAGAAAAATACATGAGTGGGTTGTTTGCTTGAAAAAGATTAATAAATTTACTCAAGCGTGGTAGCATCGACAAAATTCACAAATACAACAATTAAAGATAATGAACGATTATGCCGACAACAGCAATGACAAAGACAACGCCCACGTTTACGACAACACCAATAGCAAAGACAATGCCCACATCAGGCGCGTACGAAGGGGGGGGGGGGTGCACGTGCACCTCCATCCCCTGATAAAATGGTCCGCTCAGTCAGATCAGATACGGCATGATAAGAACAAACAAAAAGGGATGAAATAAAAGAAAGAAAGTGGACGGCAGTTCAGGTCGGGACTACAAATTGTATAGTAGATGTTTTTCGAATTTTTCTTGTTCTCTTATCCATGTCGTTATTTAAAAAAAATATATCAGTGGAACGAAATAAAGTGTTTCGAAACAATTTCTAAATCATCACGTGTGTTCAGAAGATGTTACTGACACTTTAGTGTCAAGTTTCATGAGCACGCGCATTACACATGGAAAGGTCCAAAGCACGAGTCAATTACTTGTAATCTGATTCAGGTATAAAACAAAAAGTTTCGTTTTATCCCGGTTAATTATCAATTGTTGAACAATGGGCCGTCCGGAAAAACGCAAAAGGGAGCAGAAGAGAGCGGCAGCCACTTGCCAGAGGCTAGATAAGTTTCTGTCGCCTTCACGCCTCCACCCATATACAAGAGCCACTATGAATCAAGATAGGCTTTTACATCTCGCTCTTTTTTTACATCCAGTGCCAATTATTTGGGATAGGCAGCTAAAAAAAAGGTTGTCATTATTTCAGCAATAACTAGGAGCTAGTTTTAGAAATTAGGACCAAACAGAATGGTCACATATCATGTGCCTCAGTCAATAACTTTGTTGTTATCATCCGCGTTTGAGTGAAAAATCTTTAATGGCTGTCATGAATATTGAATTCATTGCTGTATTTAATGTAACACATATGCATGCATGCAGCAGTACAGAATGAACATATTGAGAAAACTAAAATCTTAACGAACATGAGTAGAAAATAGGCAAATGAACTCAAAGCATTCTAAGAAAGCAATAAACTTATAAAGAAAAGCTGATAATGCCGGATTACATATTGTTGTTACACATATCAGATTCAGAATTGTTTAAACGTGATGTTTAAGGACTGAGAACCTAAGGTCCGCTCAAGCTTAAAGTGCACCCCCCGCAGGAAAAGCTGCGTACGCGCCTGTGTTACGACAACACCAATAGCAAAGACAATGACAACGCCCACATTTATGACAACACCAATAGCAAAGACAATGTCTACATCTACGACAACACCAATAGCAAAGACAATGCCCACATTCACGACATTGACAATGACGAACGGAAACACAAGAAGCTGTAGATTGTATTTACATGTACGCCATTGTAGGACAAAATACACCTAATGTGTAGTCCCAAGGGAAACAATTAGTTTCGTTTTCCCGAGGGTCCCGATGTTCGTCTCGGGATACTGTACATCAGGGCTCGAGGGAAAACAAAAAATAACGTGTTTCCCGAGGAACCCATCACAGGCCCGTAGCCAGGGGGGGTGCGCGGGGTGTGCGTGCACCCCCCCCCACGGGCCAAAAAGGTCCGCAATTTTCACTAGTATTTTTTTTTTTGAAAAAAAAAAATTATCTCAACAATAATAATAATCGATATTCCTGCTCAGTTTTTTATGTTTCAAAACTTCAAACCTCAATGCAAAGCCTTTTCTTTACAAGTTTTTGAAATACACGATATTGGCGCCAAAAATTT
>JANVCF010037453.1:0-13683 GCA_025388745.1 Hydrozoanthus gracilis
AGGAGAGTGGGAACGAGCTTGTTTGGCTGCAAAGACAGAAGTGCCTGTTGTCTACACAGGTAATACACTGTACGTCAGGACTAACCCTGTCTGGTGTTTCAGTGTAACTAGACATATTTGACCTTGTGATTCTGGTTAAATTTCGAGTGGAAGTAAGATTTTAAGAATAATGAAAGTACTCTTACCTCTTCTTGATACTTTTTCTTTTGTTCCATGTAAAATTTCAGACCAAACTATTAACTATTGACCAAAGAAAGGGGAAAGATATCTAACTCAAAAAATAGAGGAAATAGCCTGAAGTTTCACATGGGACTAGATAGAAAATATAGAGAAGAGGTAAGAATACTTTCATTATTCCTAAAATTTTATTTCTACTCGAAATATAATCAGAATCCGGCAAAGTCCAATGTCTACTGTACGGTTACACTGAAACATATACACGAGATTTTTGGTTTATTCACAACTGTACCTTGGGCTAACTGTGTTGTTTAGTTGATTTTTGGATTGATTAAGGGTGTTTAGAGAAGAGCTTGGAATGAACTTCTGACAGGTTAAAGAAACACTAGAACCCTCGGCCTCAAGGATTTTAAATGAAAACTGAAAACTTTTTTATTTAAGATTTATTTTTAGTCTTTCCGTCAGTTAAAATTTTAAATTTCTATTTTTCATGACAATTTATTGTAAATAAATTTTCGGTGTCTTTGAATTCCTTAGAAAAGCACTTTAGATCTTTATTATTTATTGTTATTTTTATCATTATTATTAATTAAACAAGTACATTAATGTTAGAATTTTCATGTTATTTTTTATCATTTCGAGCTTGTTTGCATTTTTCATGCCACACTTAGCTTGGAGTTTTTCCTTTTTTTTTCTAACCTCCATATGGGGTTGCACGCTCAAATATTATAAAAGAATGATGCTTCCAGTTTAAAGCTTCTGCTACCAGCTGTACCTAGTGCTTTTAAAACTTTAACCGTCGTGTGTGTTTGTATTATGACGGGTTTATTATTACGGTTCCGTTTGAGTAGTAGGTACTTCTTATATGGTATATGATTATTTAGTAAAATCATACTAGTGGTCTATCATGAATGCTGCATTCTGATTGGCTACGCTACTCATAGGCTATTAGTGACAGCCTACAAGTAGTGATTGCGCATGATCATATTTGTCGTAAACATAAAAAAAATTATTTTAGAGCTTTAAAAAAAGATTTTTTTACTTTTGACCAACTAGTATGATTTTACTAAAACAATTATTCTTCTCGCCCTCTTGGGCTAGTAGCCAAATAGCCCAATTCGACCTGCGGCCTCATGGGCTATTGGCTTCTAGCCCATTCATTGTTAAGTACCGTTCGAGTTATTGAAGTACCGCTGTATTACTGTGGGCTCACACTCTTCAGTGTTGACTGCTGTTGACTGCATGGTCGACCGCATGGACTGCATGATTAGCAAAAGAGAAAGTGTTTTGAACTCCTGTCAACTGCTTTTAATATTTTAATATTTTAATCGCGAATTTGAACTGCCACAAAACGAAAATTTTGCCGTTCAGTGAGTTTCAGTTTTTCGGAAATGGCGTCTTTGTGGAAAGTTTATCAGCGGCTTTTGTCAACAAATCCCTGGAAAACGCAAGTAATTTCCACTAGTAAGTAATCAATCATTTCATTTATCCCTTAGTTTTCTCAATTGGTACTTTCTTTTCTCAAAAAAAGGACTTTATACGGGGAATCAAACTGAACAACATGTGCTAGCCAAGCATGTCGCCCAAGTTTATTAACTGCAACCGAACGTATATCGGTGCTTCTTACTTTTAAGGATATACAATACAGTAGTCAATATGCATGAATTTCAATGTTTTATTCGTACAGATAATATTTTATTTTTCCGTGTACTCTGGGTTCCAGGGGCAACTCACTTGCATTTGATGAAAAACCTTGACATCCTTATTTCTTAATTTCCAAGACACATGTTACTAACAAAACAAGTTTCAAAGACTTGCATAGCCATAAGTTTACTTATTGATCTTATCCCAGGTCACATTATAAATGCAAGTTCATACAGTATATGTTTATACCCTGTTTTCGCTCCATACAATTTCTGCCAGTTAACTTCTAACCATTCAAGAACTGGTGAAGTGTGTTAATCGTTATAGTGATCTATTGATTTTTACAGACCCCTTTTTTATCTGTACACACCAAGTTAAAGGTCCAGTATTTTGCATTGATAAGCAGGAAATGGGTATGTTGAACAAAAGGCACCCCAAGATTGCAGCAAGTCTAAAGGAATAATTTGAATTGTAGACAATAAAAATGTTATCCCTGTTTTTTAAGCATTCTAATGGAGCAGAAAACAAGCAAGAAAAGTCCTATTAAAATACCTCATTACTCATTGCATGCCTCACATTAGTCTCTCATTGGAATTATTGCATCATCTTTGATACAAAAATAGGTCAATATTTTTTGGCCTAATATGATTATTTATTTGTGAGTGACATTTGTTTACAAATCTTTCACAAAAGTTAGAAGTGGGTAAGCATATTTGCAAAATCGTCACTTTAGCCACTCTACTTTTCAAAAAACTGGCCCGAAAACTAATAAAAGGTTTTTGCCTTCAGTTTCCTAATCAAGAAAGAAAGAAAACTACAGTTCCCTCAGAGCTCATCTCATCCCTTTTGGGAGGGACTACATGTATGTTTTTTGGTTTTATCAGGCAGAGTGAGAGCCTGTTAATCAGAGTAGTTTTGCAAATTGACAGACCAAATGCTTTGATCACATGACCAAAACAAACTGGTGAACAGCATGGGCTCCACCCAGTATATATTTCATACTTTTATAAGCGACCAGCCACATGCAACTACTGGCAAACTTTTGTGCTCATTTGGTTGTTAAGCAGTCAAAACTTGCCTAAAATGCCTCAGTAGATGTTAGAATTTACCACTGGAGAGCCAGAAAAGAAGAATCACTCATGAATTTACCGTCTCAGTTTTGTATTGTGGATAGCATCTGTCAAAAGATAAGACAGTTCTGGTCGCCGGTTTTTAAACTCAGTTTAGACTCAGATCTAGAGTGACCATTGGAAATCTAATGCAAAATAACGACTTCACTTATTTTGAATTCTTTGAATTGGCTGCCTGTGAAATGCTTAAAAAATACAAAAATGGGGATAACATTTTTATACTGGATATTATTTGGGTGTACAAAAAAACCCAAGAAGTTCTTAATTTATTATTTTGACCTTAAATCATCACTTAGGCCGTTTTTGGACCATCCTCTTCATTTTTACTACAAAGATTCGACAGATTCCAAACAAAAAATGCATCATGCAGATTTTAAAACTGTCTAACTGTGTGAAAGAAACAAATGGATTAAAACAAAATAAAAGACACTTACTCACTGATTATCAACTACTTATAAGACTACTTATAAATGTCTGAAACTTCTTTAAACTTCCTAAGCTGTGCTCCTAAAATTCTTAACTATGCACCTAAAACTTTTGCAGTGTGCCTAGAAATGTAGTTCTGGTATAATCACACATGCATCCAAAACCAAAAGTAAACTTTGAGCCTTGGCTGCCTAAAATTCAGCGAGTCAAAGCAGTCAAGGCAAGCAACTTATCAAATATGTAAAGAATGTTGCACTTCAGCATTTTGACATGCCTTAAACAAGTTTGCAGATGTTCCCAGAGCCATGATACAATTGCAATCTCAGTCAAATCTACTTTTGGCGCACATAAGGAGCATGTTTCAGGAAGTTGAATATATCTGAATTCCTAAGAAATACATTCAGCATGTCTTGACATACAAAGATCAAATACTACAAATCAAGAAAACACAAAAGAGCATACATGTATAATGTGTTGCATACTTAAAAGACTAGTTTGCGTTTTTGGAACATCACTTAACACATAGTTCTATAAGTAGCAAATTCTGTCATTGATAACAAAACTGTTCTTGAGTCAGTATGCATTGAGAACTGTCTACTCAAACTAAACCCAATCATTCATTTTTTTGGCCAAGGTTGTGTTTTCCAGGAAGAAAATCAATCGCTTCTGCTACCCTGGATAATATTCTTCTGATACACCCAATAGAAAGAAAAGAAGCAGTTCAACAAAATGCTTTGTTCTTAGAAAAGACACAATACTAAACATTGATTGTTCTAGTCTATTACAACCAGTTTAAATAATTTGTTATAGCTGTCAGTTACATGGTTCACTATGTACTACAAATGGTGAATATACATTTTACACAACAGATATATAATTTTGTTGTAAATAAGAAACTAAAAGACCACTTTCACCACTTTTTTTGACAATTATTACACATCAAGCGTTTTAATTTAAAAACTAAGTGAGACTGAAAAGCAAGTGAGCATGTTTAAGTGTATTGTGCAGTTGTGCATATAACAAAAATAATACCTACCAAATCTTGTACTGCAACTGGAAGTCAGCTTACTGTAGGTCAGAAGGCTGTCAGCTCATACTAACCACTCCTCACAGCTACACGAGCAAATTATAGGATCCCATGGACTATGTGTTACCATTTTAAGACATTAAGTGGTTTAAAAGTTAAATTTAATTTGTTTGCTTTTAGAATTTTACTACTTTCAAAACCAAAAGTTATATTGTTTCAAATTCTTAAAGAGCAGACAGATAAGTACTGAACAGAACAGCTGGGAACATCATGGATAGGAATTGCATTGAATTGGAACCAAAATTAGCAGATCTCCAACTAAGTTTTCAAGTGTAAGCTGAAGGTCAAATCAGAATTGGTTGGAATAACTAAGTGCTGCAGCAAATAATTTTTAATCAGCATTGTAAAAAAAGCGAAAGCATGACATGGTTTAGTGTGTATTTTTATTTCCAAAACTATGTATTTCTTAAGTAAAAATACTTAAAAGTATCTTTACTAAAGAAATACATAGTTTTGGAAATAGGCATTAGTAAACTGAAACAAAGAGCAAAATTAATACAGCCTTACTGCTGTATTTTAACACACTACCTTTGTTTTGTAGTTTAAGTGAAAGCAAAAAGGAAAAGCAATTTACAAATCACATACAAATTCTTTTTAGGTGTCTTGGTTGCAACGGGAGACATTATTGCCCAACAACTTGTGGAAAAAAGAGGCAAGAATCACGATATAAGACGAACTCTCAGAATGGGCGTGGTTGGGCTTGGCATCGGGTCTATTCTACGCCCATGGTACTTGGCTTTGGATCGCCTTGTTAAGGGTCACAAGAGGGTAGATGCTCTCAAGAAAATGATTATTGATCAGACATTTGCTCCACCAACTATAATTTTGTGCTTTTACTCAATGAAAGAAACTCTTGAAGGAAAAACGTTTGAACAGTACAAGGAGACTCTTAGTGAGCGCTACTTCGAAACTCTGCGAACAAACTACAAATTTTGGCCATTTGTACAAGTTGTTAATTTCATGTTTATTCCTCTGCAACATCGGATTGGAGTTGTGAATGTGGCTGCAATATTCTGGAACACTTATTTATCTTGGATGGCCTTTAAACCGACTACTAGAACAGTTGTTGATATTGAGCTAGACAGTTAGATATAAAGCATGGCAAAAATAACATTAAGCACTGAATTAATAATTAGTGCCAATTAAAAATTGTTTTTAAACGAACAATACTTATTGTTAGACTTTTAAGGCAGGTCAATTCTGAAAAAAGAGTCTGTGTTTGCCTAACAAGGGAGTTAAGACTGATTGCACATCAGCTTTGCTTCGTCGTTTTGAATACTCATTAAATTCGTTAAACTTTATTAACTGCAGTTTTTCAAAGAAATGCCATTTTTATCGGTACAGTGTAATATTAGAGAAAAGAGGGTTTTTGAGGGTGGTAACTGTAGTCCAGTCCTACAAAATACATGCTTGCACGGCAGAACTAGTTCATGCAGTAGTATAATTTATTATTTAGCTAGAATACAAATATACGTTCTATAATAGAATATTTTTATTTAGAATTAATTTTTAGGAATTGAAAATGATATTATTTCTTGATAATGTTAAATGAATTTTCCTATGTTCGAAGTTATAATGTTTGTGTTAGCGTGATAAATGCGTTATGGGCATTAACTGTGCAAAACAAAGCACGAAAAAAATTTTGGTTGGTATGGGTCCTTGTAATGAACTAACAGTTGATAATTACCAACTATTGTTTGTAGAAGACATATAAACCTAAGCTTAGAGTACAAGTTCATTCCAGCTATCGCTTATCGAAAACATCGTTACTGAATTTCCGTTTGAATGTGCACATCTACAGATACCGAAATAAATCCTTTCGGACGGATGTTCTATAAAAATTCAAGGTACAAATTGACGATAGATTCGCGTCAACGAATCTACAAAGCACATGATGTTTGGATACATTTAGTAGTCCGAAATCCGAAACTAAAGTTTTCAAGAGAAAAACAGAAGTAGCGAGGCTAATATACAAGTGGAACCAAAAACAGTTTTACGCCAACGCCTTGAATGAGACCGCGGGAAGCACCTTTATTTTGGAGCTGCTTTTGGAAAGTTAAATCGATGAAGCTCCCAATATACCGTTGAGAAAGTTCTGCCATGTATTCAGAGAAGACAGCTTTTTGGAGGAAAACTGTATTTACAGTTAACCTAGGCCTGGCTTTCTTTGTTAGTTCCAGAGCTTGTAAGCGCAAAACAAGCTGCCCAACTTGTAAGGGTTGTCTATCTTGTTGTTCTTTACACCTTGACAAGTTGAAAGGAAAATATTTATTCGTGTGAATGCAATGAAGGAGAATGAAAGTAATATTGTTGTTTAATACATTACAGATTATTGCTATTACGTTATTAAGCAGTGGGGCTGCAATTTAATTTTGATAACAATACTACAGACGTTGAATTTAGTCTACCTTATTTTGCCGTGTATAAGTCGACCCCCATTTTGCAGCCAAAATAGTGCAAGTTTTGGAGTTTTCGTATATAAGTCGACCTCAATAATTTGCAAGATAAAAATACCAAAAATACTAAGTTTGTAACAACATTTTGAGAAAATCAAAATCCAAAAAAGGATAACACACGTATTATACAGTGAGCGAATAATCTATTGGTCATTTCTTTTGCAATATTTGGTGCTCCTAAAAGAGCCGTTTTTTTTTTAGTTTGTTGCTCTTTAGAAGCCTTCGAAGTCTTAACATCACTCTCGCCAAGAAGCCTGTTTTAAAAAATCTTCAGCTGACGACATGTCATCGTACCGCTTCTTCATTCTCAGCATTTTCATCCTCGGCTTTTAAATCATCTTTCCACAGCATGTCATCTTCTGTGCCATCCATAGCATTGTAAATGCCACACTTCTTGAAGGATCACTGCACGCAATAATCTCCGGTGCAATCTCGTTCCACGCTTCTTTCACACGCTGACAAACTGTTGGAAGTGATGCTGCCTTCACGTTGCCACCTATTGCGAAGGACTTTCCCCCTCGATCATCCAAGAGGTCCACTTGCTACGCAGGCGATCTTTAAATGTCTTGTTGAGGGGAACGTCCAGTGGTTGGATAACACTTGTAAGTCCACCTGGGATGACAGCTGTCAAAGCGTTGTTCTCTTTCAAGTGCTGCTTCACTTGACCAACGAGATGGGCACTGAATGAATCCCATACAAGCATGCTGTTTACTCTTCCAAACCCACCAGGCCTTGACCTCCACACTTTCTCGATCCAAAGCCGAACGCCGCCTTCATCCATCCATCCGTTTGGGTGCACATGCACCACAACACCAGAAGAAGATTTTGATTTTGGCAGCGTCTTTCTCTTGAAAATTACCATCGGTTATACTTTTGTCCCGTCCGCGAGGCACGCCAGCGACAGTCAATCTTTCTTGCTGCAGGCATGTCAAAACCAGACCAGCCTTAGTACGAAGCGACGATCACTTGCAAAATTCAATGAGCCGTGCGGGCAGGGCACAGGAAAATTAAGTAATGTTTACTCGACTTCCTTCACATTTTTATATTTTAACTCTCCTCTTAACTGAAAGGTGATGTTGCGCATCAAGCGAAGTTTCCTACCTTGACTTTCACTTCTTTCTTTTCTAACTCCATTTATTTTAACAGACAGCGCCTCAGAAAACGGTTTGATTTCTCCAAAAGAGGTATTAAATGTATGTAGTGATCATAATGTAGAATGTATGATTTCATTACTATTCGGAGCAAAAATATGCAAACAACGTACATTTGCTTTTAAAAATTTCGAATCTGTGAAATGTCGAGGTTCCTGGGTACGAGTTTCGTGATTGTGACGTAACATCTCTATGGCAACTGTAAGTAGTAACCAAGAAAGATGACGGGCGACCAAAGCTTGAAAGGAGCAGAAAAAACTTTTGTACCAGCAAGTGGAAGGTTGTTTCAGACAATGTTAGCAGTTCACAATCACAGTCAAATTTATGGGGACATTGTTCGCCAGCTTAAAAGTAACAACGCTTTGCACCCAAAAATATTTGTGCAAAGCGAAAGGAAAGTTCGTATCAGAACCGAAAAACATTACAAACCAGAACATTCCGAAAGTCACTGGAAGGAAAAATATCAAAGAAATTTGAAACAAAAGTCTTGTGGGTTTTATACACCTGCACATGTTTCTTATTCGACGGTGGGTGATCTTAATTTGGATCTCAGAAGTTTGGTGCTGAGAAGTTTGGGAAAAGATGGAGCAAAAGCTGTCAAAAACGTAAGTAAACATATATAAAGAGCGCGGGGCAAGTAAACTAGTTTGGCTCAACAAATTCTGCAGTATCTACCGTCTTTCTGATTTCATGTCAATTTGTTTAAAAGTAATGCGTAAAGACTTCACAAAATAATTTGAAGAAACATAAAATTTTAAAAGAATATGCGAATAAAACACTGCTAGAGCAGTTCGGAATCCGTTCCAAGGTTATTTCAAATATTTTGATTACATGTTATTTAAAATCGTCATCGTATCGTTTAAAGGAACAATTTAGCGTAACAATTCTTCATATAATGCAGAGTAACAACGAAAGTTCAGTTTGTAATCTCTTATCTAGTCTGTGACTGAACTATTTTCTAAAACTAATCTGTGAAACTTCGTTATCGTTGTGTTTTCCTACTTTGGCCAATGCCAATTCGCTGCCCTCGTGCAACTTGTCTCGCACTTGTGCTAAACAGGGGGGGGGATCCCTGGGTTACAGTGGTTTATAGTTTCTATCAAAACATTTTAGCAAACCATCGTTAAACAGTTTGAATTTTTTAAAGTCTTAATACCTTTAGAAAAACTATTCAGAATCTACTTGTTAACTTACGTATCGCCTTTGTTGGCAGTTTCTCAGGTTTTTTTTCAGAAAAAAATCGACCGAACGAGCGAAACAAAATAATGAATTGTTTTAACAAACAAAAGAATTTGTTATACACTGCTTACCAAGGAAACTCTACGGAACAACATTTGACAATTTATTTGGGCACTCTTCTAAAGAAGTTCAGTGTAGTTTTGTCCACTTTTCCATAACATTATGTGTGCTACTTTTAATAGACAACAACAAATATCAATCAAATGCACAACTCACAATCGCAATTCACATTTCAATCGAAGCAAAACAATCAGTTGGAAATAAATTTGCCTCATCCCTCACCTACACAGTTTAAAATTTGTTTCTATTGTTTTTTTCTTATTAAAACAATAAACAGCCAAACAAATTACGACTAGTGCACACCGGGAGATTACGTTAGTTTGAATATTCCACGTCAATGTCATGGCGGTGCGCGTGAATAAATTTGTAATGACAAGTTTCCGTCAGTTTTGAGAAAACGATGAAATTTTCGATGCAGATGCTAGGTAATAAGATAAAGATATTTTAGCCAGCAATTCAAACGATTCGGAAGAGGAAGAAACTGGTGAAGACGAAGCCAACGAACATCAAGGATATAGTTGGAGTAAGCGCATGTACCTTTCGATCTTTTTACCTCGGAATTTAAAGTTCCTATTCCAGAAAATCCTTCGGCATTATTTTTCTTTCAAAGTTTATTGACAATGATCTCGTAGATTTTGTCATGTTTACTCCTAGCTGTCGAACAAGGCAGATTTCGTTTGCAGCATATCTCGGTTTGCATGGAGGGTCGTTAAAAGCATTTTATTCATTGTAATGATCTGTAACAAGAAACTCCAAAAAGATACCAGTTGAGATGTGTGTTAAGTGGAGCTAGTGCGACATTGCCCTCTGCAGAGCCTTGTTAAAGTTAACTGACAAATATTTCACTTTGTGTGCATTAATATCTATTTTCGATTCTGTTTTTTCGCGAAAAAATGGAACGCCGATTCCGAGAAACGAGAAATTTTAAAATTGTCGTGGCCTTACTTGTCAACAAATCATTTCGTAACATGATAATTATTTTAAAACGTTTTTCTCACAAAACGTCTCGCACTCACGGCGTTTCTGGGGCGGGTCGAAATCTCTATTTTGCTTGAAATTTCTTTGGTGTCTCGGTATTTAACTCTAGGTCACAAATTAGCCTTCAATTTCCAAAGTCTCGTTCTCGAATTCTAAAGGCTCGCTACCCCTAGCAACCGTTTTCAAAACCGTTCCCAATAAGTCATACACGTACATTGAACTATCAAACAGCTTTTAAAAACATTCTTTACCGTCCATACATCGATATGAAAGAATTTGTTCTCTTTGAGTGCGGGCAATGAAAATAATCGTCACTATTTCTGGCGGTTGATCGAATAACTGTTTTTGTTATACATCTAGACTTTCACTCAACAAAATATGCAATGTGATGAGTTGGTGTGCCCCTGATCAAATTCAAAATGTATCCCGACCGGAGTGGTCAATTAGGCAGTTGTCTCCCACGCGCCGAACTCATCACCGAATCGAAAAAAATCCCCATAAAGGCCGGCGCACACGTGAGGTAAAGAGCTGAGCTGTTTGCTCACGAGGCTGTTTGCTCAGCTTGTTCTGCATGTGTGCGGCAAAATTTTAGTGAGGTATGAGCTCGCGAGGCAAAAATCTCATTAAGGTCATTCCATTGGAATAGAACTCGTACCTATAGATTTTTGTCAAACTTTCCTCATTTGTCAATCGTTATATGTTAACTAAAAAAATGGAATATAAAAGAGGTGTACCCATGCTAACTTTTGAGGTATGATTGATGCAAATACCTCCTCCAGGTCTATTTTTCTGTTGTTGTAAGCTTGAAATTAAAACTACAGATTCATTATGCGGCCAACCAAGATAGCATCGAGGGGTGTAAGGGAAAAAAAAGGAAGATAAAGTAAAGAGTTCTTCTGGTTAGGGAGAATAATTTTTTGTGATTTTCAGCAAAAACATTTTTGTTAAGGAGGCATTTTTGTGTGCTTTTGTTGTTACTATGTTTCCAATACATAAAAAAAACAGTGTATTCTTTACTGAGTTTTTTGTATTTCCCACACTTACAACACTCAGATTTTTCCTATTTCTTCTCTTCAGAGAAAATTCAAAAACATTGTAGGGGTACCCATGCTTATTTAGGAGAAACTCTAGGAAAACCGGCAAAACTTGTGCTTTTCCGAGGAGAAACTGAAACGAATTAAACAAAAATTGTAAAGTAAACTACTTCTTTGCATTATATTTTCTCAATCTGACATGTCTTCGAGAGCTCAACATTCACTAAAATATGACAAAAGTGTGTAAACATTTTAAAACTTCTAATATGCTCAGTGAAGATACACATTACAAAACTGGGGAACTACCTTAAATCTGTTTCCATCCTTTATTGCGTAGACTGAAAATGGCGTGACGACGACTTCGAGGATAACTTCCAAGAGTGAAGAGGACCGTTTTACCAAAGGCAAAGGAGAGCCATACCAGGACCCAACGACGCAGGTACTTAAACTTGTAGTAACAACCGTCTTAATTCAAAGATTTTCAGGCTGCTGCCTATCTTACTTCGACAAAACAAGATGCTGTTCCATTGATTGTTTTTATTATAAGGGTGGGTAGTGATATTATGAACAACTTACATTGCGCTCAGTTTGCGACGGATCTTCCGGCGACTTATCATAATATTGGATAAACACACGAAGCGTTCAACTTTTTTTGAGGCACTGACCATAATACTTAAGCTAGTGTTTCAGATATAACCTGCTTCTTTCTCAAGGAAGAAATCATTTTCGACATCTCTTAAGTGGATCAATTACAATAATGCCGTAAAATCCCAGGCCGTATATGACTTCATAACGGGTTTTGGGGTCGGCAAATAAACGGGTGGGATTATTGGAGTAAAAAAAGGGATTAATGGAGTAAAAAATTGTTCAGAACTATGAAACAAAACGTATCTGAGAGACGAATTAAAGAACTATGCCTTAAAATAAACGGAGAATATATTTTAACCTAAACATCTATAAAACACTTGTGCGCTTACTAACTTAACAAAGTAAAAGTTCGTATTTCTATTCCATAGTATTATTACTTTAAAAAATCACAGGCTATAACTTTCGATGAAACATTCTAATGTTTTAAAAGAAACGCAAAAGGAACGGACTTACACAGTAGATGGATGATAAACGGGGGGAGGGGTATTCGACCCCCAACAGACCGCAATGGTCCTCTTTTTTTTTGACCAATTTTTTGAAAAAGCGTTATGTTGCCTATATATTTCTAAATTGACTTTAAAATTCAAAAATTTGAATAATATCCACGTTTTTAAGGTTGGTTTTGCCTGCCTGTTTTACGATTCAGTCTCAAACAACCTAGTTTTCTCCGAGGCTCACGCCTTCGGCGCTCCTCGTTCAGTCGCACCCTCCCGCAAAATATCCCGGCTACGGGTCTGGGTGGCTACATCAAGCCGATATGTTTAACATTTTGGCACTAAGCAAGGTGTAGCTCAGTATTTTTAAAATCGCTTAGAACAGACCTAACCAATTGCACTACATCATGCTTATAAATAGGACTAATGGCACTGTATAATCTAGGTATAATTCAGTATTTCTAAACGAACAAAATTTAAAAACTTAACTTTGAAATGGGATAAATGCACCCCCATCCTGCATGAATACTTCAGCATTCTAACATAGATCTTACCAAACGGGCTACATCACGCTTACAGGAATAAGAGCCGGTTCTAAGCAAAGTATAAATCAGTGCGAATGAACAAAGTGACAAAATTCTGAAGAGGGACGAATGCACCTCGATCCTCAAAGTTGATCCTGCTAAGCGCAAACCCTACCAATCGCGCTACATCACGCCTATAGCACTTACGGCCGTAAGATATAGGTATAGATCAATTGTTGCATACGAACCAAGTAAAAAAACTCTGAAGGGGAACGAACGCACTTCAATCCTGCAGATCTCCTCACACTAAGCGCAAACCTTACCAATCGGGCTACCCCACGCTTACAGAAATAATTGCACTAAGCTAGGAATAGATTAGTGTTTGTAAACGAACCAAATTCTGAAGAGGAACGAACGTATAAAGACCCTGAATGCCTGCGCACGCTGAGCGCAAAACTTGCCAATCAGGCTACATCACGGTTCAGTAGCACTAATGGCCCTAAGCTAGGTACGGCTCAATGTTGTTAAGGTTGTTCCCCTCAAAAAAATCCGCACATAGATTTTTTTTCAAACTTTGTCAGGTTGTTCTTTTGTATATGTTGACTCCTAAAATGGAATAAAGTGGGGGTCACTAACTTCGTTTTGGAGTTACAGAGTGTCAAAATATGGTTATTTTATGCCAATTTAGTCAAAAA
>JANVCF010037675.1:0-13672 GCA_025388745.1 Hydrozoanthus gracilis
TTAAAACTTTGACACCCAGGGATTTAAGAATCATTAAACTTCTTAATCGCGATAATTAAAAAAATTGGACCATTCGCAATATCTTAGGAGTTTTAAGATAATTCTCATAACTAAAACTTAAAACACGAGCTTCGACCAATATCAAGTCATAAAAGGGACTCTTTGTGCGTTTCCTTTGCAGTTTCTGCTTAAATTTGCTTGAAACTGTCACGAATTGTCAAAATTTATCGTAAATAGGAAGGAAAGCATTGTCAATCTTTTAGAGTCCATCAAGCAACTTATTCATTTCTTCATAAATCCCAAAAAAAAAATCTAGCACGTCTGAGTTTTCAGAAATTTAACATTTTGGCTAAGAAAAAATAAAAATATCGATGTGTGGTCTCGGGAAAGTAATTGTTATTCGAAACAATGAAAGACGTGCATGTTGCGCAAGTTCAGTTTCTCTAAATAATCGAAGGTTTGAACCCTTTTGTCTCGTTGACAATTAAACGTACAATAACTCGATCTTTCGTTCACCCTGGTATAGCACAGTCTAAATTACTTACGTGCTCATTGCCGAAAGTGTAACAATGTATTTTGAAACAGTTAGTTTAGCGCACACCATTTTGCAACCTTCGAAAAATTGGTTCATATACCCTGCCTTTACTTGCCGTAACATGCCTTATCTCCTGACTGACTACAACAAAATAACACAGCTTGTTCACGGTGTTTTCCTTTCTTTCTTGTCAAGCTAAGTCTGTTTGTTTAAAACCACTTACTGAATGTGATGTGACGCTATAAGAATATTTGCTGTTACAGGGTTTTGTTTTGCTGAAATCGTTTAAGGTCAGGGAATGGCATTAATGAAAATAAATGTAAGGCCAAGTAAAAAAATCTTGTAGTTTCTTGATCGGATATTTTCCTAAATTAGGCTGGCAGTTCTTACTAATTGCTATGTTTACTATTTCACTGCATCTTCACGCCCGCGCATGGTCTGAATACAGATTCTTTTATAATTGATTTCAGTATCGTACTGAAGAATAAAACATTGAAGTTCTATGTCATCTGGTGTGTTTTGGCAGACTTACAGCCGGTGTAAGCTCTGACTCCACTATACTAAAATTATGTCTTAATACCGGAGGTTTAGAATTTCCGCGGCGCAGACTTCATTTCAATTTGGTCGAGCATCGTCAACCTTGAAATTAAAACTTCTCAGTCACACCGAGGCGGATTTGCACAAATTATAAAAAGGTTTCAGCCAATTTGCATGAACGCATTCAGGAGAATTATGAGAAGTCAAACCTCGATATAAAGCTTTGTATAAAAATAGCTATTAAAAAAACATAGCAGGCGGGCGAAAAAGGACAAGGAACTAATAAATTTATTTTTTTCTTGCCCAAACCTGTACTGTACCAATATGATATTTGGTGTGTGAGTGTATAAGTTCACAATATATATATCTTCGCAATGAGGCTTTACACGTGCTACCCGAGCATATGACAAATGTATGACAAACATATGACAAATGTGTTAGGCATATGACACATGCTAGAAAAATGTACATTTTGCAGGGAAACTGACTTCGAATTCTGATGAAGAAAATCGTTAAAATATGTGACACAGGTGGGAAAAATACGACACATATATCTAAAAATCGGAAATGCTTTCATTCACATGTGAAACAAATGACATTATAGATGTTCGTTTTTGCAGCTGTGACATGTGTAACATATGTCACATGTTTGCTTTTCCCAAAGTTAGATGCGAAACATGTGACATGCAAAAAATTTATGATATACGCATGTGAAACATATGACACTAGATGTTTGCATTATCTACTGTCACACATGTAACACATGTCACGTCTGCATTTCCAAAACTTAGATGTGAAACTTATGACGCCAAAAATGTTTAAGATAAGTATATATATGAATATATGAAACATATTATATAAGATAATCGCATTGCCAACAGTGAGTTAGTGAATTTAGCAAGGGTGTTGACGTGGACGTTAAGGAAAAAGGCTTGAAATATTATTAAAAAAATGAAAAGAAAAGCATTGAAGTTTAGCTTAGAAATTCAATTCAATACAATTTAAATGGAATCAATGCACGTTAATAACTGATCTAAGTAAATGCGTGTAAATACATAGGAACAAATATATATTATACTGCGTTTCAGGCATCAAAGTCCAAATGGTAGGCAGCAGTGTTCTACCAAGTCAATAAACAGGATATTGCTTAAAAAATTAAACAAAATTTGCATTAACAAACTGAATTACCTTATTCTCAATTACTCTTGTCGTGTATTAAAGCTTCTTTTACACGAGCAATTCTCGAACAATTGCTCTTGTATATGTAGAAAACTGGACAATTTTTCCTTCTCAAGAAAAAATTGTCAAATCTGAAATTTGCTCGTGTAGACGAACAACGTTAACAAGGAAAATGTAGCAATTAAGCATATAACTGTCATAGTGAACTGAAAATTTGTCAAGGAAAACTTTCTCTCGTCGTCTTCACGAACAAGGAAACCTTGTCATTGAGAAATTTTAATGGAAAACTTGTTGATCATTTGCACGAGCAATGAAATTGTCAAGCAAACTTGTCAAGAAAAAATTGCTCGTGTAAAAGGGGCGGGAGGGCGGCAGCACATATGACATGAAGGTATGCTTATATCTATACTTTCTGCAATAATTTTGTCGAATGTTTACATTTGTGTATGATAAAAGCGCTTTATAGTGACCACTCGTGGCAGAGAAACATCAACATGTCATGCGTGTACCAAATTCATAAACTATTATGAATAGTACCATAAATGAAAGATAAAATCTAAAAAACAATAGTGGACTTTAAGGAAAGGGGGGGGGGGTGACCTTAACGTCCAATTGACGTTAAGCGGGACGGAATCGATTTTCCGACGGCCCCATACTTTGCCTTCCCCCTTCACTTTGTTTTCCACTAAGTTCTAGAGCTTCTTGGACTTTCACTGGTAATTCGAAATGCTGAACCGGCTAGTCAGGGTCTTTCATTGCAGAGCTCTTCGTTATTTGTTGGCTGATGGGCTTCTGGTACAGTTTATAAGAACGCGGGAAAATGGGGCAGTTTTCGTCTCGGTTAAGCCAATCAAATCCCAGAAATACGAAAATAGCCCTTTAGTGTCATTTATCACACGCGCGTCCATCGGCGGACGAGTTGCAGTTGTCAGAAAATGGCTGGGCTTTGGACCTTTTCTAGCCTTGATTTGCGCAGTTTTACTCTCTATTTCGATGATTTTGGATATCTTTTGATAGAAGAAAACGCACTTTTGAGGCAAAATGAAATATATTCTTAACAAGGACTTGGTTGAAGCGAAAGATCGAGACGATAAACGAGTCTTGAAGACATCCCTCGGGCAACAAGAAGCTATAAACATTGACAGTAAGCGGTAATAGGACGAAATAATTGTTAATTAGGTAAAAAAATGAGTTTCGTAATTGCTTTCTTTTGAGGCCGACCAAGTAAATAATTTTGTGCTGTGCTCACGGCATCGCCGATGGATGAAATTTTCAATCGTTTTAATTTGTACCGAATAAGTTTAATCGATTTATATCCATAACTTTTGTGGAAATCAATGATAACACTGACTCACAATTTTTTTATGTCCAGCCTTTAGTTTTGAAGTTTTAAAACCGATGGATCGAAAGCAGTTTTTGACGCGACAGTAGCATACAACACGTCCACAGCTACTCAGGTGTATAGCGACTGCACAAAATCCTGTAAAAGGTTTCAGAGCACGTTCGATCTTATCATTTGTGATTTGAACCACTTTTAGGATTAAAAATATGAGAAACTGTAGCATGATTCAATATAGCTCGCATAATGAGCACTGAGCATGTTTGGAGATAACAACTGAAGTGGTTGATTTTAACAAGGTTATAAATGTGATTGGCACTGTGCCAAGCACCAGATCTCCGTCGCTATTAAAGACCAAAAGGTTTGAAAAATTGTTTGCTGTATATTTAAAAACTTCTGGGTTTTGATTGGGGATTTCATTCACTAAGGTTATAATATATAGTTTTAATTGTGATTTAGTTCGATTAATTGCTGAAGTAAGTGTAGTTGCGGAATATAAATAAAGTGTCCAAAAGATCTTGACTTTGTTACTTTTAAAGCAGTTCCTGGTTTTAGTGTGTTAATTGCGTTATGGATGCATGCGTAAAGTTTGGAGAGCACAAGTGGATCGTTTGAGCAGTGCTTTAATAGTACAAGAGACGAACATCCGTTTATAAGCTGATGGAGCGAAAAATCCTCCTTTACTGCATTTTCTAATTTTTTGTTTCAACACAAACGGCCCATGACAAATTGTTCTTGTCAAAAAATTTATTTAGTTTGTCGGTCAAAGCCAGATTAAGACAAAGACAAAGTTTTCAAAAGAATACAATGTTTAAATATGCCTTGTTTTTATAACTAAAGCTTGTGATGTGAAGAGGAAACCAGAGCTCTCAACTTTTCAAATTTGCAAAGAGTGAGATACTTGTAGGAGTGACCACGAAATTCTATTTTTTGAAATTTGCGCTTCTCAAATCGCTGGAAATGCATCAACTTCTTCAAAGATGCAAATTAGGGCTCTCAGAAAAGCAGTTTTCTAAAATGAAACTTGGAAATAAATTGCATATTTATACCCCTATGTACTTCTGAAAGCTCAAAAGTAGAGTTATCTACCAGAAGATGCATGCCAAATATTCGTGTCGGCGTGAGAGCGTGAGATTGTATCGAAATGCGTGAGAATTGAGAGCTCTGGAAAAGTTTAGTTTGTGCAGAAACGAACGGTTAGTTCACAAGTGTTAATAGAATAAAAAACTTGCCGAATTTTGTGTCTGACCTCAGTCAAAAATCAGTTCAAAAATTACTTAGATTTCATCAAAATACACATGTACAGATCTAGATTTTGGTTAAATGATTGTCGTTAATTTTCTTATTAATATCGGTAAGTTTTATTTGAAAAACCAAATTTGCATGATGGTTAACTCAGCTGTTTTAGCTTGAGATGCACTTTCTATTCATTTGCCAAATTCCTACCTTTCATTTTCTTACTGACTTAACTAATTAATCAATACCCTTTTGAAACTTCTCCTGGTTATATTTACCCAGATCTAGACAATTCAAGAATCACTATAGTATACTTAACTAGCTCAATGCAGTCAGTTGTTGAATGTCTTTTTTCTTTTCTGTATAATAGTATTCATGGTATACACCGGACCGTTACTCACACTGATGTGAATATACATAAATTATACTTGAAAATGAATTTTATACCAGTACAGAGAAAGATCGTGGATAATATTTACACATATCAGTTTCCATTTATTTACAAAGTTTTTTGATCTGTAACTTAATCGTTGTTTTTTCTTGTCAATAAATTATCGTTGAAACATCAAATGTGTTTCCATTTCATTTTCAATCAATATTTTTCTTTTTTTTGGTTATGTAAGTGACTGGCATGCCGTGCTGGTATGTGGGTGACGGAACATATGTTTACGTTTATAACTTTCGAACTCATGTTTCACATGTTTTTTCACCTATGACACATGTTACAAGCAAAAATCTATGGCAAAATTTTTGGTCATATGCGTCATATATGTGAATGTGACCATAACATATGTTCAAACTGACCAGTCATTTGGGTCATACGTTCCAACCACCTATGACAAATGTGACTAGAAAAAAACTTCTTCAAAAAGTATTGTCACATCTGTCATATGTTTTCTAATACATGACTTTTGTGATTATGACCACAATCATATGCCTCATATGTGCATGCAACCTATGACACCAATGACCAGTAAAACAACCTTTAAAAATTATTTTTCTCATAAGTGTCACATGTTATGAGTCATATATTTCATATGTGATAGTCACACCAGTCATATATATGCTAACCCTAACATATGACTTATCTGAAAATGACCACAGTCATATATGTCATACATTGCACCCAACAGTTGACAGATGTGTGACAACTAAATGACAAACACATGACAAAGATACGACAAACGAATGACTTTTCATGTGTTTGTCATATATACGTTTTCATAAGCAGTAAAACGCATTTTTCCCTGCAGTGTAATTTTTTATTGCACGACAGGGGGAGGGGACGAGCCGTCCGCGGCGAGTGACTTTCAAGTTTTTTTATCTATTCGACCAACATTCGTTTTGAAGAAAACATTTATTTGGACGTTTTGGATAGTGCATCCCAAAAACATGCCGTCAAACTTTACGCAATCTGTAACAATAGAACATCGTGTGCCCTGGATCTGGATTGGGATAGTTTCACGGCTGCTTGATGAGTGAATCTGGTTGGAGAGACTGTTCAAACTAGAGCCATTGAATTAAATCAAGCTTGTGCATACTCCGCCAACTAAAATGGTAATAGATGTTTTTAACAGTTCTTTTGTCGAAACTTCTGAGAGACTCTTTTTAATTCCTCGTTCTTTTCTCCACTCTTCATGTTAAAAGTAGAAAAAAATTGGATAGATATACAAGCTTAACAAATTTAATATTTAGTTCGGTACCTTGTAGCTTGAGTTGCATTGTTTTTCGAATTTTGCGTATAAAAGTTGGTTTTCGGCTATAAATTGTTACTCTTCAAACATTCTATGCTTTTGATGTGTTAAACTATTTTTATAACGTGAAAATTAGGAGAGTTTTATTGTTCGATATCAACAAAAGAAACCATTTCGTCGAGTACTTGGTGGTTTTTTTTTGTCAGGAATTTCGTAGAGCTAGCTCTGACTTGTCGACTGAAGCAAACCGCATATTTTTGTTTTTGGTTTCCAAGTTTAATACCTAAATAGGCTCATTTTTATTTTGTATCAGATTTAAATTATAATTTTGCATGTTGTCGTTGGCTAACATGTTTTCAAGGATAAAAATACTGGTTATTTGCAAGCAATAAAAAAGGTGGCGGATTTTGTTTCAGTGTTGTGTGAGACTTTCAAAAGTGTTCCGTGTGCCCGGCTTTTTGCGCTTTCGGCCAATCAGCGCGCGAGACTCGCTGGGGTTATTTTGTAATGGCTTTTAACAACCAACGGAAAGCTGTAACTTTGGAAATATTAAAAATGTTAAGTGTCACGAATTGCTTCTTGTGAGTATATTTTTTAGTTTCTTCTTGACTTAACAGATGAAGTTACGCTTATATTGTTTCTGTTTACTTGTGCCATACAAAATGCATCTTGGTCTTGCTCATCAACGCTGCCTAATTTTATCATGTATCAAACATTAATACATGATTATTAAAAAATTTCGTTTTGCTATAACCGTTAAACCTAATTAGGAGTGGAACGCAATATCGAAAATAACGGCAAAAACTCTTCTACTTTATAGTAAATTTGACTGCAGTTACAACACTCTTCAGTTTCATCATTTTTAATTCAAACTTACATGTTTCGAGGCGTCTTGTCTCTTCTAAAGAGTATCATGGGTCACCGTTCTACTTTCTACTATTTCCAGGTCGAGCTGTTCGACTTCAGACTTCTGATGGGGACCGAGGAAAACTTAGTGAGCTCGCTGGCCTGGCAGTTCAGTCCGGTTTCGATTGGGTAAAACTTGCTAATGCGTCTTATATCCGTGCCAGTGTCATTCGTGGCGGTAAGAACGACGTAACACTTATTTGAAGATTCTTCTTTAAAATTTCAGTTGTTCTAGGTAATTTGTTAGCCTTACAAACATAGGCCAACCCCTTCCCAAGGAAAGGGCCCTGGGAACGAGGTTGTATATAGGCGAGTTTCAGCTGACATCATTGTTTACATTCTGCTTCATTAGCATACAGCTTGAGTCGTAGAAAGAACAGAGATAAACAACAACTGACTTTAAAACTTGAGAATACTTTAAAACTAATGAGTGACCGAACTGAAGTTTCAAAGAAGAAATTACCACTCTAAAAAAGCAAAACATGTACAGCTGGAGGCAAGAACAGTGGTGAGCCACACATTCTTTTTAAAATTTCCAATCTTTAAAACCGTATCTCGGAAAGATTACTCAGTATATCAATCTCATATTTTCAGACAAAGTTTTTTTCTGCAGAAACAATCCGTTGTTTAGAAGCTATGTTTCTGTTGATGAATTAGAGTGCGCATGCTATTGAGACAAAAAAATACCCTTGAAACTCGCCTATACTGAACCACTTGTGAATGCTATTCTATCACTCCTAGCCCCACCCGCACCCCTCACACCGCACTCGCAAACGTTCCTCTTAAACCCTTTCATCCCTTAATTTATCAAATGACATAAAGCTGAATTCTCCCAACCTTAATTGGTTCTCACATTTTCATAAAACTAGGTAATTGTTAGGAGAATATTTTTTCATCAGCAGTGGCTTTCCTTGTTTGTTAATTTTGCGTATTCTCATTACCGAATACTTTACCTGTAGGAGAATGCAAAGACGTTGATGTTTATAGTTTGACCTGGCCTAGGCTTGAAAGCCGTTATAAATAATTAGAAAATTAAACGAGACTTACCTGTAAGTTGAAGTTTGACTTGAATTCTATCCCATAAAGAGTAGTAACCAAAGTACTGAAATGAAGAACGAACGCTAAGACTACCGGGAGGATAGTGACGTCACAGATCATTTGGTTCAAAGCAAACTCACTGCGGAATTACAAACAAAATGTACCAAAAACAACCACAAGCCACATTGGGAGGGTGTGGTGGGTGTCATTACTTTGGTTACTACTCTTTATGGGATAGAATTCAAGTCAAACTTCAACTTACAGGTAAGCCTCGTTTAACTATCTAATTCTACCCCATAAACCGTAACCTTCGTACTGACATTAAGACTTCAAAGTGTTTTTAATGACAAAATGAGTTGCGTACACACCACAATAAATTACAATAACAAAATTTATTTGACTCAAACAACAGTGTGACAACTTGACGGCAACGAGTTAAGTAATTACGTGCTTGTAATAGAAACACCTAAATGTGTCAGCATACCTGCACCCTGCTTTCTGTAGAATTACATCTAAAGGAATACTAGCATCAAATGCTGCTGTAGATGCAGCATGTCTTGTTGAATGAGGCTGAAATAAATTAATATCAATACCAGACAATTGTAATACAGTCTTAATCCATCGGGCCAAAGTCTAGGACCCAATAGAATGATGAGGCTTAACAAACGAAAAAAATAGATTGTCATCTTGTCCCAGGCTCCTTGTACGTTCAATAAACTCCTCCAAACAAAGGTATGGACACACATCTGGCTCTATGGTTATTCTGGGAAGTACAACAGGTGGAATTGAATAATTGGGCCTACTTTGTTTTATATGTTTACTAAGAAAAAACAAATTCATCTTGAGATTTTGTCATAAGCTCCTGATTACTGCTGAGTTGTAACAAAGTTTGTTTTCTCTGAATACTAACCAAAGCTAAAAGCATAGCTAACTTTAAAGAGCTCTTTAAGAGTCAAAGATGCATTTGGACTATGTGATTGCAGAAACTGGAGAACTGTCTGCACATCCGCAATACCATGCATAACACTTTTCGGTTGGAGGTTTTCTCTCAAAGGCACCTTTAAGAAAACGAGAAACAGCTGAAATAAAGCATAACAGGGCTATTCAAGGAAGATTGTGATAAATGAAGCTGTGAGTGCAAAAAACCTAACACATGGGCTAAAGAGGGCGAATATGGATTAACCACCCTTTCAGGACAGAAAATATCCCACTTTTTGAAATGGACTGCGTATTGTTTCTGTGCAACTTCTATTGAAGTTCTCCATGAGTTAAGGAGTACACTGGTAACCTGCTCAGAAAAGCCCTGGTGTTGATAATGTCGCCTTATATGGGACATGCCATCAGCCTTAGTTTGCCTCTCATGCTGTGTACTTTCTTCCGGGGATTGATTAGAAGTTCTGTCTGTGATGTCCATAACATCAGTTTTGGTTGATCTGTTAACATTTGCAAGATCCTTGTGTACCAAGTCTGTGTGGGCCATACTAGAACTACCAGAAGACCGTTTGCCTGCTCTGACTTTATCTTGTCCAGACATTTGGGTACAAGACTAAATAGATGGAAAGCATAGAAATACTCACTCTCCCATGAAAAACTGAAAGCATCATTGACTGCAGTTTGGGGGTCTGGTTTCCAAGAAGCAAACCTTGGCAACTGAGTATTGATCTTTGAAGAAAAGAGATCAATAGACATAAAAGGAAAAACTGTACACAGCTGATTAAAATAATGTGGGTTGAGCTTCCACTCATGCTCAGAGCGAGTGAACATGGACAACGAGTCTGCAACAACATTAGTAGATCCAGGTATATGAACAGCTGATAGCCACACTCCTCTCGGAATGCACAACTACCAAATCTTTTTGGCAACTACGTCACAAGCTACATACTTGCTTCCCCCATGTGATTAATATAGGCAGTTGCAGTGGCATTATCAAGCTCAAACCTGAGATGAACATTGACCATTGCCTTACAAAAAATAGTTAAGCAAATAAATATCACATAAATTTCTCTCACATTGATGTGCAGAGAGGCTTGGTCTTCGGTCCATAAACCCTGAGACTGTAAAGAATTATTTGTTATGCAGTTGATACCCCAGCCACTGTTACTCGTATCGGTCTGAAAAATATAAGTGATTTGGGGATGTCTGATGTTACGAAAAGCATCGACAACATTGCAGCTCCACCACTGCAAATCTTCCTTCGCAAACTCAGTAAGGCTCATAATCCCTTCATAATCACCATGGTTCTCAGCGAATGCCTTAGTTTTGAGACGCTCCAAGTTGTAATAGTGCAACCTACCAAATTCTACACCCGGTAAAGAAGATACGATTTTGCCTATCATCGCCACCAGAGAGACTTCAGTTTCTCCTTTTTGTGAGGGGAAAGAGTAATGGTCATTGTGACTGAGTTGATAATAAAACCCAAAAAGGAGATTTCCTGAGTAGGCATGATACAACATTTATCTGGATGAATATGGAAACCAAGCCTTAGAAACAACTGAATTGTTTCCTTAAGATTTTCCAAACATTCTGTCATGTCATCTATGTAACAACAATTGACATTACCCTTCTGTCTGATAGTGGCTAAAACTGGCTTAATAACTTTAGTAAATTCTCTAGGTGAACTTGTTAATCCCATTGGTAAAGCTCTAAACTCAAAAAGCTGTCCTCTCCAAGAAAATTTCAAAAACTTCCTCCGTTCAATGGCAATGGGAATGGTGTAATAAGCATGCTGCAAATCCAATGAAGCCATGTTAACCTCAGGAGTAATTTAACTGGTAACAGTATTTAATGTATCCATCTTAAAATGTCTGAATAAAACAGCTTGATTCTTGATTCAAATTCTTGAAATTAAGAACTAATCTATATGAACCATCTGGTTTGGGGACAATAAAAATGTGAGACAAACATTCCTGTAACTCGTGTGAAGACTTGCCTATGACCACAAGATTAAATAAATGGTTGATCTCTGCATCAATAATTACTTTCTGCTTGTTATCAAAATTCCTTCGACCTGATAAACTATATTTACTAGGGTCATCTATAAAGTCTATATGACAGTGGGTAACAAAATCCAGAATAACAGGATCTACTGTAACTTCTCTCCAATGTTTAGTACAGTTTTTAGTATTCCCAGCCACAAAGGGTGGTTGGTTAGCTATAAATGTCTAAAGTTCATTAAACTGGGCCACATACCACTGTGCTGACTTCTTTAAGTTTCTTGTCTGGCTGGGGCACTTACCGAAAAGGCTGCTTGAGTTAAGAACCAGAAAAAATTACTAGTACTCCACTGAGTGCCACGACCACGATATCCTCTGCCTCGGCCCCTCATCCCAGCACGCTAGGATTGATACGGTGAAAACCTTTGTCTTCTGCCTCTAGTATTGAAACCAGGCTTACATACTCTATTCTTTTGAAGCTCAGCTACTTCTTTAACTCTTTTGGATGTGTCTCCAACAAAGAGGAATGCCTCTGCTGGGTTTTCAGTGTTGCACAAAGCTTTGGCAAATTCGCTTCTGAACTGAGGTCTGATAGCCTCTCTTCTTCTCTGATTTAATTCAAAATTGGCTGTCATTGCTAATGTAATTCAATCCAAGTAAGTTGTCAGCAACTCTTTTGAAGATTTAGTTGTAACTAAAGCATCAGCCACTTTAATCTGACAATTAATTGATGATAATAACATCGCTTGAGTGGACTGGAATTTTACATCGGCTATCGGTGTTTTGCCAGGAAGTTGATCCCAAATAGCAGGTTCACACTAGGGCAACTTTGCGTTGATATCCTCAGGAGTAACATGTTTCTTAATTTTCGCTTTGCATTGTTCTGGGCTAATGCGTTGTAACTGCAGTTTGTTCACAACAGTAGACACCTTTTCATTGATTTTTGGCCCTCTAGTGTCACTGTTCACGTCAAGCTCACAAACGTTCAAAAATATCGTCATCCGTCCCTAGGCCTGGCTCTACAGGTGCTTCGGTCGAAAAATCAGTTTCAGAATTGGCAATTCGCACAATATCAGCTTCAATATCAACATTATCTGGGTTGTGATTTTCCAGAAATTCAGTGCTCTCATCGTACTCTTCTGGTGGCTGAAAACCTTCAAGGTTCATATTAAGTTTTTGAAGGCTCGTCAAAATCGCCATAATAACTAACCCTTGGTCAAGAGGATTAACTGGGTCGCTCTCTGGCCGACCTCTCGGCTCGGCAGTGCTCTCAGAGTCACCAGCCAACGGCATTTCCTATCAAATAAAATTGTGGGCGAATGCAGTTCAAATCGACATTTTTTTAAAATCACAAACATGCCAGAATTGAAACAAAATGGCGGACTCGCCACATACTTTCAGATTCAAGCAATCTATGAATGCCTGTACAAGGTCATTCCAGGTGAAAATCATACTGTGACTCGTACAGAGATCACTTCACCTCATATTCTCATGTCAAGGACCAAAATGAGAAACTGAACTTACCTCAAAATCTTCATAAAAACGAAATACTTCGCTTCAAAATTTTGTACGTCTGCTCCCGACCAGAGACTAAGGTTCAATGATCTGTGACGTCACTGTGCTCCCGGTAGGCTTAGCGTTCATTCTTCATTCTTTGTCCCTTTTCTCCCTATTTTCAAGTCACGCGTGCGGATTCTTTTATAAAACTTTTTTTAAATGTTAAGACAGATATAAGAATTGGATCCCCTGTTAATAAGTTTGTAGAATTGGATGTAACGAGCTGGATTACTTCAGTCACAAATAACTGGGGTCAAAACAACTTTGGTTTTGAACTTCAAGTAAGTTAGCGTATGGGAAAATAATTTTTTGTCTATCTAGGCCAATATTCAGTTAGCTAGTGTGTTTTAGCTAAATAACAACCTGTCTACATAATTTTTTTGCAGTTTGTCAAACGGCAGTCGACTTGGCTTTTATTCTCGATGATTCTGGAAGTGTTGGCAGCTATAATTTCGTCAAAGTGAAAGATTTCGCAAAGAATGTGGTTGATTTCTTCAGTATTGGTGTGAACGGAACCCATGTTGCTGTCATGACCTTTTCCTCTTATTCAGCAATTCAGTTCAATCTCAACAAATACTACACTAAATCCCAAATAAAGACTGCTATCTCTAACATTTGGTACGGAGATGGCTATTCTACGCGTACGGCTCGCGCCCTTAGGGTAGCTCGTGAATCGGTAAGATAACATTAATCTTTAAAAACAAACGCCGCCTGGTTA
>JANVCF010037786.1:0-19660 GCA_025388745.1 Hydrozoanthus gracilis
GGTTAAAGTTAACCAGCCTTTGAACAACCCAGCCCTGATTAGTGGCTTAACCCAGGGTTAAAGTTAACCAGCCTTTGAACAACCCAACCCTGATAAGTCTTAACCCAGGATTAAAGTTAAAGTTAACCAGCCTTTGAACAACCCAGCCCTGGTAAGTCTTAACGCAGGATTAAAGTTAAAGTTAACCAACCTTTGAACAACCCAGCCCAGATAAGTCTTAAACCAGGGTTAAAGTTAAGCAGCCTTTGAAAAACTCAACCCTGATAGGTCTTAACTCAGGTTTTAAGTTAAAGTTATCCAGCCTTTGAACAACCCAGCCCCGATAAGTCTTAAGCCAGAGTAAAGTTAACCAGCCTTTGAACAACCCAGCCCTGCTAGACAAAGAACACTAAAAAGTCTGTAAGAGTATCTTTGTGTTTTAGGAGGATGTGCCACGCACACAGTCCCAGGGACAGGAGAGCAATGCTTTTGAAGATGTAAACCAAAGCAGAGAAAAAAAAGAGTTTTCTCCAGATGATAACATCATAAAAAATGAAGGCAAGAATGGGGCATCTGCAACTGTTCCAGAGGTTACAAGTCACACACCCTCAGTGCGACTGTCAGGTGATGCTAAACAAGGGAATTTGACTTTGCCAAGTGCGGAAGGTGATGTGTTTGGGCACGAGGGCCAGCATAGGGTCAAAGGGCAAAAGGTTAACAACTCTAAGGGGAGATCAACCTCGAGTGTTTCCTCAGAGCGGAGTTCCAGAGGAAGTACAAAGTTTGATGAGGAGCACAAGATGGATAAAGGAGAGAATAATGCTTCTGAACACAAGGATGATAAGCGTCATAAAGATGAAAAACACAACATCAGTGAAAAGTTTCATGGATTGAAGAAGAAGCTTTCAATGAAAGCAACGAGAAGCTCTCTGTCGAGAGAGAATGTTAGTGAAACTGATGAAAACGCAAAGGAAAGAGAAAACTCAAAGAAAGATAAAAGATCGATGTCGGAGAAAAGCAAAAGCAACTCAGTAAAAGTTAATGATCATTTTACAGAAACAGAACACGGGCGTAACTGCCCCTCCCCTCCCCACAACCGGATCTCTAGGGAGCTTCCTAAGTTACCCTATGAGAGTGACCTAAGTATTTTAGGGCCTCCAAATCTGGTCAGGCCCTTACCTGTACCACAGGATGGAGGAGAGACTGATGACTATGAGTGTGTCAGTGTGCGTCCTTCTGATGCTTCCGCTGCTTCGATGGAAGATGTTGATACATTGTATGAAACAGTTGAAACTAAAAACAAAGAAGGTAAGCCATCTCAAGTAAGGCCGTCTTCAGGGTCGAGCCAGCAGTATGAAGCAGTTGACTTTGTTGAGTTGAGGAAAATTGCTCTGGAGAATCAAGTATTAAGTAATGATCCACTCGCATCCCATGCTACAAAGGCTGGTTTAGCCGATGAAACTTCCAGCACATCAACTGAAAATGACTTTTACACAACTGTGAAAGACGATAGTGGCAAACAACCTACCCCCGACTTTTATGCTGAAGCGAACAGAGTTCAAGTTGGGACTAAAAACCAAAGTGATCTGCCCGTTGCTGCAGCTTTATATGCGGAGCCAGATACTTGCTTGAGAGATGATAAGAAAGTTGAGAGCGAAGAAACGCAAAAGGGAGAAGGGTCCATAGTTGGCAACAATCAAGATGGGTCCGTTGGTATTCCCAGGTGTCAGAGTGATTCAAAGGCTCGGTATTTTCACCGTGAAACTGATCCCAAAAAACTAGAGCAGATGTACTCCAAAGTAAACTTTGCATTAAAGAAGAGATATTCTAGCTCAGCAATTGAATCAAGCAGTTCAGTTAATGTTCCAACAGCCGTCCAAGATGACGATGAAAACATATCAGATAGTGGAGCCTATGATGAAAGTAACCCACCGCCGATCCCATCCAGCCTGTATGCTCCCATACCAACAGTAAATGAGGCTTGCCTTGGTGATAACAAGGAAAATCTCAACTCACAGGGTAGGGGTGTGAAAATTTTTGTACCTTTTCTAGCCATGCAGCTATTTTTGTTGGTTTTCTGTTGTTGAGCAGTTTGTAGTGACATTAGATTTGCCAAGTGGATGGTACTAAAGAAGTGAACGGCTTGTGATACTCTAGTTATTCTAATTACTCTATTATTATATTACTAATTATACTCGTTTAATATATATTCAGTGGTTCAGTCCCTCCAAAAATTATGAATGGTTTTAAGAAAATCATATAAATGGTAAAAGATTACAATTTCCTCTAATGTGATTGGTGCATAAACTGCTGCATTTTGCACGAACTAATCAACTTTATCACTAGTTAAACACCTATACAGTATATACGTACGACAAAATGCACGAGTCACAACATTGATCACAATCACTATAACATCAAGTTACCCTTGACTTCATGTCATCCAATTCCAAGTCAGAGTCTTGCTTCGAAGTCATCAGTTTTTATTAATCACTTGTGTGATTACATTGGACTCCACATAATCATATTACCTATTATTTAGTATTTTATTATATGCTTTACATGCGCTATTGGATCATATATGCTTTTTTTAAAATTTTGAGGTAAGTTGTGCCCCCAAAAGTACTTAGTTGTAGAGATTGACTTGTACAGATAAGTATTGAAATTTTTTTTTGGGTTTTATTTAACACTTTATTTTCCAAAGGCAAAAAAGGATATCTGATGAATAACATATTCACTGACCCAGAGGTATATAATTGTTTTAGTAAAATTTACTTTTAAAACTAAAGAGAAAAATCAGAGAAAACAAAATAGAAATTTGTCAGAGAAAAAAAATTGCCATTGCCACAAGTTTGTGCAACTCTTCCACTCGGAGTTTTTCTTTCACTTTAGGCCACTGCTCACCTGTGTGACAACACGAAACTGCGTTGCAACCAATTGTTTCTAATCGCATCGTGGTTTCACCGTAAGTTGTAGGTACCTGCTTGTTTTGGCATGAAAAAAAAGGTGCATGGACCAAACCAGTTTGATTTTGATTCGCAGCTACCAATGATAAACCAATTTGGAATCACACGAGAGCACATACGCAACATGATCAGTGGACAAAAAATGAACTCCTTTGTCATTGGCTTTCGATGCCAAGCTTGTACGATACCAGTATTCCGCAGTATTCCAATAGTAAGAGGTTCAGAAGTTAATCTGAAAACCTCCCGAAATTATCTCATTTCGGCTCCACTAGACAGCACATAAAATATATCCCATCATGTTTATTTTGCCTGCTCAGGTCTGCTCAACATAGCGACACCATAGACATAACAATCGAACTACTGCTTCGACAATTCAATAGAATATGTCATCACATTACTAAGGAATGCGATAATTATATTGCAATATCTGCTATGACATTTCCATAGAATGTCTTACTCAACATACACAATCGCTAAACTAGTAGTCATGATCAGTGTCAGTATATTATGGGTTACAACATTTGTTTAAGTTTATCTACAACCTAAGCCAGATAACTAAGGCGAGACCGTCGGATACGAAACCCAAAACCACTTCGTGGCCAAAAGGGAACGTATACCCCCACCTGGTGGTAGTGACCACCTGCTGTGCCGCCAACTCTGGGCGCTGAGGTCTTATTATTATTAATATGCCCAAATTAAAAATCGGACTACTTTATTGTACATGTTTCCCGTAATCATCCAACGCACTCTTCCCAGCCTTCCAGTCTGCATCGTTAAATTAAAATATTATTTGTGTCAATTTGCCAGACTACAGTGAAAGGTACAATGTCTTATTTACACTTCTGTAAACTGAACGCGAGTTGCTGGAGCGACCAAGAGCGACTCTACTCGTGCTATCTGGTTCCGTGCCACAGAAATATCTATTTGTGTCTAATTCGCTCATTCCATTCACTCAATCGCCAGAAATAACATTTTCTTATGCTATATATATTAATAGTAATAATAATAATACACATTTATATAGTGCTTGTACATAGGCTCTAAGAAGTTCTTTCTATAGTTTCTGAGCAACTCCAAGAAAGTTTCTCTTCGAATCCACGTTTTTTTTCAAATGGTGCCGGCTTTCTTATAGATCGTTTCGTTGTCTTCAAAATATCACTACCCACAGTGCAGTTATTACATTGGATATGGTAGATACCGTCGCCTTTTTTTACTATTTTAATCGCTGATTGTTGCATGCGCATGTGTGTGCGGGTCCAGGCGACCACCTGCATAGTTGTGCGGCAGTGTTAATGAGCACAGTTGCCATGATAATTTTGCAATACCTTTAAAAAGTGCTATCCCAAACTTTAATGCAACTTTAATGCTTTTTGGAAGTCTTTTTTTTATCCCGAGACGTTTATCTTTTCTGACGAAAGATCCATAAAACGGAAGGCAGCCATTTAAAAAAAATTGTTCTTGCACTGGCTATAAAAACCTTGCACAAGGCCATTATAGACGGCATATGCGAGCCTCTACCAAATGAGAAAAGCAGAAGCCCTTTCCCCACCCGAGTAATTTTACAGATCAAAAATAATATAAATGTAATATCATTTAAAAATGTTGAATGATTTAAATTTAATGCATTTTTTTTCAATACAGAAGGAAGAGAGAGAACAATGTCAAAATCCTCTTTTACGTATGAAGAAATTCGGCCAAACACGACCACAACAAGAAGAGAAGATGAAACTTCAAATCTTACCGAGGCTAAAAATCTTCAATGCGATCTCCTGGCGGTTGAACCAGATTCAAAACAGAGCAACAGACTGTCAACAGGCTCAGAGGCATATGAAGAGATTAGCCTCATTAGGAAGTTAGGACCGGACGGTAAAACAGACATACCCAACAGTGGCGACGAGGTAAAACCTGTTGCTGTTAAGTTGAAAGAAGGGAGTTACGAAGACGTGAGTGTCAGTAAAAATGCTCATAGTACTGCTGCCATTTCGCACAGCAATAATGTTGAGGCTGTGCAGACAGTTGTCAAAGGCAATCACGGAGGAGAAAGTAAAACTTCGAGTATTGCTCCAGTAAATGACAAGGGCAATGTATCTGTGCACAGTAAGACTTCACCAGGCAACCCCACTGAAGAGGGAAGTAGTTCCTTGAATAACTCGATAGATGGGCTGGCACTCTATGAAGAAGTTGAAGTTCGAAAAGAAAAAACGACAACACATTCTCGTGCCCACGGTGCAAAACTGGAGACTCTTGCACATATTTAGTGTTTTACCTGAATTTAAAGATTCTGGGAAAGGTAAATTAGGGAATCTTAGCACAACTCCTTTTTTGCCAAACCAATAGCTATATCATGGAAACATTCCTACGAACCAGCTTGCTATTTTTACTCGTCTACAATGCAATTCAATCCTTATGGAGGCAGAGGTAGGCAAAGTTTAGATCATTTTTTGCTGCAGTTCGTCAAAGTTTGAGTTATGTAGTAAATATGGTCAGCCTTGTTCCCGTTATCTACTATTGTGTTCTTCTGAAGAGGGTTCAGTTTTAGTAAACTAATCGAAAGAACAGTATAAAGGGTTCATTCTTAATTCCAAAATAATGTTCTCTTGTAGCTTCAAGAATTATTTTGCAGTTGTCAAGTACTTTAGTCCTGGGCCAAGTTGTTCTAAGGCAGATTAACACTAGTGGCCAGGGCTAAATTTTTAACCTACGTTCTTTTTTCCAACCTCACAGAGATTAATCCTAGCTGTAATTTTGGAATTGAAAAGTTTTTTTTAAGTGGAACTGAATTCTAAAATCAACATTTCTTAAATAAAATCCTTCAAGGTCTTGTGAACATATCTAAAAGTATTTTTTTGTGTGTCGTGCTGGTTTTCCGAGAAATTCTAGTTTGCATGTGCGTGTTTCGGGTCGTTTGGGGCCATTGAGCGTAGGCGCTTGTCGACTTGTCAGCGGTAAACGAAGGTAACGTGTGACGTAGGTTATGGGGAGTGAGCGACAACTCAAGTGTTACAACTTACGTTGTGTGCGATTTCTCACTCCAATGTTGATTTTTTTTTCAGTCCTAGCCAATTCTTACTCATATCTGACGTCGTAGCCTCACTCTCTCTCCGCTTAACCCCTATTTCTGAGCCGTCGGTACAATGCGGCAAGTAACGTGTTTTAAACTCGAATTTCTCGGAAAGTTGGCGCGATACGAGGAATTTTTTTAAGTATCGTTTTCACACTCAAATAAAGATTTTGTTTGACAAAAGTTGATTTTAGGGTTCAGCTCCCCTTTAAAAAAAAAATTCAACACTGTTTCATAAGCAGGATAACCCAGGGCTAAATGTAACCAGCCTTTGAATAACCAAGTCCTGATTTTTTGGTAACCAAAATACAGCAAGACTTGTATTATCTTTAACTGTCAGCAAATGGCGAGTACCTGAATTGGGAGGTATAATTATAGCTTTGAACATTTCCCAACTCGAGACTGACAAAATGTTGTGACAATAACTGTGTACGTTGTTTTTTTCTCCAACTCTTAGTCTCATCCTAAACCAACCCCCTTTCCCTATCAAGTTAGCCATGTACAAATGCCCTCTATTCAAATAGTCTGTATGTTAAACTTCAACACAATACTTTGTGTTAGTGAAAATGATTGCTGAAAATGTGGATAATGTTAAAATTGAGTTGGTCTTCTTTTTCTAGAGAAGGACAAAATATGCTAGCCTTACGCTTGTAGTTTAATCTGTATATTTGTTCCACCTTACTTAAGACTTATCAATAGGTATTTCTGCTTTTTACTCTACTAACACTGTGTTTGCATTTGAACAAGTGTAAACCCCAATAAACTGAGCCTTAATAATATTATGATGATAGATTATTAATAAGGAAACTATACTGCTTTAGTAAAATTATACTAGTGGTCTATCATGAATGCTGCATTCTGATTGGCTATGCTACTCATAGGCTATTAGTGATAGCCTCCGAGTAGCGATTGCGCGTGATCATATTTGTCGTAAACATTAAAAAATTAATTTTAGTCAATTTAGAGCTTTAAAAAAAGATTTTTTACTTCTGATTTTTGACCAACTAGTATGATTTTACTCAAACAATTATCCCTCTCGCCCTCATGGGCTAGTAGCCAAAAAGCCCATTCGAGGGATAATTGTTAAATAGCCCTTATCAGAGTTATAAATTTTACCAAAACTGCACAGAGATATATTTCATATAATTTATAGTTATTTTAATTGAATCTAGACTAGTTTGTTCACAAGGAACAAATTATGTAGCTGTTTTACACACTGTATTTTTGCCAACACGTTGCTTTATTTCTGCTTTATAATAAAGTACAAACTAAAGAAATAATTATTTATCACAATATTGTGGTTCTGTAAAATGTAGTTATATCAAGTCTTTTAATATTGTACCAGTGCATTGAGGAATCTGGACAGCATTAGGGAACCTGGACAACTGATTTTCATATCAAGGGAGGCGATTTCTTGATGTTTACAACTTTTTTCTAACTACAACATAAATAACACTAAAATACAACTGAGTTCAGCATTGCTCCCAGACACTGCACAATATTAGTTGTCATCAACACGTCCACATTTTCTTCTAGATGCCTCTTGGGATCCTGGGGCAAAGGTAAAAATAACATCAATGCAACCAATTCGCATCCCAAAAACGTCGAAAGGGCTTTTGGGTTTAGCTTTAAGAAACATACAAATAAGCAAATAAACTAATCATTCCACTGCTTTTCCTAAAAAATTTCAATGTTTTACTCTAACTTCCAATTTTTGGAAAAGGAGAAGACATTTTACTGACTATTGTTTAAAAATACCAAACTAAAAAGAATGAACGATCACTTTGTAGGTTCTCTATCTACAATGCTACTCGTTTAAACTAATAACTAGAAAGATCATAGTCTGTTAAAAGTCTCTTCTGGTGAGGTAACAGGGTGAAGGAAAAAAGTAGCAAGGGCCAGAAGAGCCTGTTCACAGGCTAGACTGAGAAACAGATGATTTCACCTCAAGACTAGAAAAATTGAGTGTCAGTTGGTAGGGTTTTAACTGGTTCAAAAAATTTAACAGCAATTATTTTGAGTAGCTTTGCAGGTTTTTGAACAAAAAAACTTGCATACCTGTTTACCAACATTCTTTATGGCCAACTGCTCAGGAGTCATCGTGTCTTCTTCCTCAACTGCCTGCAACACACAAACCAACATGCTTGGTTATTAGAACTAAACCATCAAGTACTTTAAATAACTGAACTGTCAGTCTCTTAAACAGAAAACTAGTGTGCTGGAAACCTAAGGCCAAGCCCCTGTCCATCATCTCTGGCCTACTAGCACCAACAGTTGTTTGTGCAGTTCTATAAGGTTGAGAAACCAAATAACAATTGAACTCTGATATTTTCTCAAAAACAGTTTCTCAATGTTCTTGGGAAACACCATAGATACCTAATTTTAAATAAACAAAATTCTGATCTCAGCACACATTCAGTAACTAGTGTTCTATCTTTGTCACAATAAAGATATATAATATTTTATTTAGTACTATGGAATATATCAGCCAACGCACCTTGTTGTAGCTCTTGGCTAACTCCAGCATTTCCTAGTGATAACATACAAAACAAATTATTTTACATATAAGCGATTGACGAACTATGGAAAACTTGCAGCAAGTTGTACAAAACATACATAACTGATCTTAACACAACAAACTATAAAATTTTACTACACTAAGTAAGATACAATTACTGTCAATCTTGAACAACAATATAGTCTGGTGTTACCTTTACTGTCTTGTCATTCACTCCACAATGGTCGTTATAGTCCTGTAGCAACAGGCCATCCATCCATGTTTTCTTATGCAAGTTTAATAACATCTGCAAATAAATCATTATAATTATCAAAGTTAATTCCAGCCTTTGTCTGATAGAAATAATTTTATTTGCATGCATGTGCAAGAAATGGACAAGGTTAGACAAGAACGAAAACATTTTGAAAACTAGAAAAGCCATCTCCATGTAGTTATGGGAGACTAAACTTAGACTATTTAGTTTGGAGTTGTACTTTGATGATTTTATTTCTTCTTAAGACATATTAAAGGAACTGGGAAACAGACATATCACAATTTTATTACCAGTTCCTGTTTGACCTTCGGGGCAGATTCTTCCAGTTTGATCCTAGCCTGCATAGCAAGAATTTCTGTTGGGTTTTGGTGAGATTTTCCTTTATGGCCATGTGAAAATTAGGGCAAGAGCAAAAAAAAAACAAAAGAAGGGAGTTAGGGGGGGGGGGGTCTTCTTCACAGCTGCAGCTTTTAATACCCATTAATTGGACTGGAAAGAAATGGGTATACCTCGAGCTTTTCATTAAAACAGCTCTTAACTGACAGAACTGCAAATAAGGATAGTGTCCTTTTTTAAAGAGATTTGTCCTGATTTAACACATGCTATGATAGGTTAAAAACCTATTTTATATAAGAGCTTAGAAAATGACTGATGTAAGAGAAAATGAGAAAGTTCCTTTCTCTATGGTAATTTTAAAATATTTTCTAAAAAAGAATAACTCACCTCATGTCTCAACACTTTTCTCTTGCCCTCTTAAGTTATAACCATTAATTTTTTTTATAAATTTATGTAAACACCCACATTGCTGTTTTATCCTTTTTGTAAATGCACAAGGTTTAGATTTATTATGTATTTTTGTTGTCCATCAACAACACTTGTGTACAGTCTTACAGAATAAATACAAACCTTTTGTTCCAACTCATTCTTTCTATAGTTGATTGAAATGGAATAATAGTGTCTGTTTAAACCATGAATCAAAGCCTAAAAGAAGATAAAAACAAAATTTGAGAAAAACAAGTTGTTGTGATTAGATGAATATAAGTACCTATGTTATATGGCAGCTTTAATGGAGTCCAGCTAGAGGCGGAGTAATGGGTTTTACAATGCTGCTGAGTACTTGATGAAAAATGAACGCCATTGGCTGTACAGTTTACATTTTCTGGAGATAAATGTGCCCTGTGACCAGGAAAAGACATTATGTACAACCCCACTTTTATGAGGATTGACAGACAAGAGATGACCAATGAAAAAATATAGTTATTCAAAGCCTCGACACTGCTGAAATCAACCCTAGGGCCTTGCCTTCAAATAAATTTTTGCTAAGTCTGCTCATACAATCAGCTAAAAAATGATAATTCTCTGTGTATCTAAGGCCAAGCATGATCGTTTTTACATCTGTCGCCATTTTGAAATGTGACATATTCTGCTGGCAGTGCCAGTCTTCCCTTGATGGATACAATACCATCAAACAAGAAAGGGACTGACACTGTAACCAAAAAATACCACAATTCAAAATAACAGCACCCAGGAAAAACAGATCAGGATAATGATCAATGAAAATAATTTTCCTGATGTTAGATTTATGAATAAAACTATCAAATTGGACCTGCTGATATGGATAGGACTTAACAAAAAATCTTTTTATGACAAAAATGTTGTACAGCTGAAGATTCCTTTCAAGTATTTAAGGATTAAACTATTTTATGATTACATGCCATTGGATTTATCATCGGTGTACTTAGTACCTGTATTGAAGGTTTTTGAAGATGTCCAAGATTTGACGTAGTCTGTCTTGGTTCCTGTCCCAGCACCATCATGTTTGGGTTGATTAACCTGAACGCATCAATCACAACCTGGACACGAAAGTAATGCTTTCACTGACTGGAAAAGTTTGAAAAGCAGTTACCTCTACTCGCAAAATTGTATTTCAAATAGTTATTGCTGCGAGTGAAGCAAGAAGCAGCACTAGTACAGTCTGTTGATGGAACCCTGTGTTGCACAATAGTAGTCTATCTCGTGAGTGGGAGGGCGATGGATGACTTTAGCGCCTGCAAAGTCCTATATTTTATGGAGCCTGCAGTGATGGTATTAATTGTTTCTCTGGTTTTTACAAATGACTATATCACACCTTTATTTGCAGCACTTTACTATTGACAAAAACTACTAGAAGTATATCTTATTATAAGATTCTATTTTCTTATTACAGAAATACTTTGTATGAGTTATGTAGGGATATAATGATAAACTGCCTGGGGCTGAAGATTGAATGAGTACTAAATAAAATTAATGTACTTTTAGAAGATTCACACTGAAAACAGCAAGACAATGAAAAAGCTGTAAGAAAAACACTCTAAAGATTCAAAACAGCTTTATATGCTCATCTGACCAGAGCAGGGCATGACAAAACCCATGTACCACCTCATCTACACTAATACCAACCACAACCCAGTTTCAACCAATTACTTGGACAATGGGGCTTTGATTTGGGTCAATACAATATAGGTCTCCTTTGTCCTGACACAACAGAAGTCAAAATTGTGGCCAATCTGCCAACCAAACTCTCTGCCTACCTTTCCTTTAACACTCTGTATCGGATCCACAACGACAGCCACGGCTCGCTCAGATAATGCTTCAAAACTCTGTTTCAGCAACCAGTATACGTAACTTGTTAGCTTTTTGAAGACTTTGCAGATTACTTTTAATTATTCATTTGTTTCAAGTATTGCACTGACTGACACAGTTCTTTACTTCAGCTCTTGCTCTTCTAAACAAAGTAACTAGAATTGGGAAGTCAGCTGGAAAACATTGATACCCTGTCTTAATATACAGATTCATTTTGATAAAGAAAAAGATTAAGAATTCAGATTAAAAGTCAAAAATGTAATACAGGACCAAAACAATTTTACTAACATCTTCATCTGCAATAAAAAATCTCTTTCAATTAATTTTGAATGTTTCATTTGATGCAAAGCACACATGATTTATCTTAATTTTTATACTTTTAAATTTTTTTTGCACCACTTTTTAAAAAAGAAAATTGAAACAAAATGAATAGATAGTGACTGGGCACCCAAAACTAATCTAGTCAGGTGCCCACTAAAGGTAGTTCCTAAAGGTTGTCTCCAGGCAAAATCGTGTCTATACAATGTGTTAATATTGACAATAAAATTTGCAAATATGGTTTTGTACCTGTTGAGTGTTAATATCTACACCAGACAACCAGCAGCCAAACCCTGGATGCGAATGATACCAGCCCACAACCATTTCTGGCCTAGATAAAGAATCAAAACACAAGCCTCTAGTTGTAACTAGTTGATGAACACACAATACATACTTCCCTCACTTCTTAGGGTACCTAAAACAATTAAACAGCAAAACCTGTTGTTTAATTCTGGATCTGTTCAATAACTCTTCTTTGGTACTGACTAAAGGAAATGTTACACTTCATACAGTACATGGAGTTCTGACTGTACACAGTTTCTAGAATGTAACTACTGTATACCAGTTCTTAGACCATGTCAAACTTAACAAAAACACAAGATACTGTACAGGGAACTTAACTATTATGTCATAAAAGACTTGGAACTTCTCCACATCAAACCATGTATAGTTTAAAGCAAACTGATCAGATGAAGAGCTAACACTGGAAACATTAGCACCTATGAAATTTCCTAAGGAAATAAATTATAAATTTTTAGGATAACCATGAACTTAGCTATTGTACTTGTAAACTCAGCAATGCACTCAACAGTTTGTACAAAATCAGTTAATATATATACTATATTGTTTAACGGTACCTTCCTGTCTGCTTAAGCATGTCCAACATTTTTGCCTGGAAAACTGGGTCGACCGCCTCCACACTTACTCCCTTGAGTCAATCAAAAATTATAAACAATTATTACAAAGTAATGTCTTACATAGTTTGGCCTGCAGAAAATACAACTATAATTTATTGTATTTATGGTATCCTTAGATTACACAATAATGAAAAATTGACAACTGTTAAACTAGAATTACTACAGACTAGAGTAAACTTTCTAGTAGTGGTAAATGGCATCTTATAATAGTTATTCTTTACCAACAAATAGAAAATGGTTGAAAAGACAACCACAGATAACATTTTTTAGCTTCATAGAATAGTGGGAAGTTAACCTTAATAAAACTCATTCAACCAGGAAGATAGTATCAAATTTCAGAGGAATTTGAGCCTAACATTTCCAAAAAAACCAAAATTCTTTACAGAAATGTTTTAACAGCATCACTTGTTCCATTTCTTGTCTTTTTCTTAATGAAAAAGGAAGGTTTAAGTCTTGAAACATTTGTCGGTTGTTTACAAAGATTCTTCCTATTCATATAACAAAGTCTTATGGTTCTACAACTCACCGTTCCACTCTGTGGCATCGCAAAGACATCGATAACCCTAACAGTGTAGTCATCAACAAACTCTCCTAACATCAATCCCATGACTTCCATTGGAACACCAGCGCGACCTTAGACAAAACAGAATAGTCGCAATCTTAATTACCTTCTTGTCAAGGTAGTTTCACTGACATCTGGAAAATGGTGTTCTCAATAAACACAAGACATAACAATTCTAAAGATTTTTCACTTAGTGAACAACAAGTCTATCTTGAAAAAATCTGTTTGACTTGCTCAACAGACAATATAGAAGCAAAGTATAATAGTACTACTTCGGATCAATAGGACAATCTTGTAATGAGCTATCAATAATTTCTTTTTGCACTGATATAAACATGTTCAACTCAAAATGTGTTCTGGCTCCCCGACTAGTATAGCCCCTCATGGTTATTCAGGGTAGCTACAGCCGCGGTGAAATAAATAAATGTTTGTTTTATTAGCTGTTTTTATGTTCTGCATTATTGGTTACAATGGAAAAAATTTTATGCTTCGCTCAATTTGTATAAATCGAACCTTTAATTTAATGATGATATCTGGCTGACTTAACCACCAGCTCAAGTATTTAATTACTAGACCTTCCACTTTAGATAAACATTGTTTGTTGTGTAAGACCTGTGCAACAATTTAACCTACAGGTGGGCGCTGCTAGTTTACTAGTCGAAGCTGTTAAATGCATTATCCTCATTAAGAAAGTGTATTGTTTTTACTACTATGATTTTTATTAATACCATCAATTCTAGGTGTTGTTTAAATAATGAATGGTGAGAACTAAAGTATTCTCCAGTTTAAGGTAAACAAACAAATTAGCTCAAAAACTTACCATGTTTTAACATCTTGTGGGCCAGGAGGAAAAACAAATTACACCACATATGCAAAAACAATGCATGATCTACATTAGCAATTATTATTATACATCAACCTAAATTTTATACCATTTGAACATAGTCAAGTAAATTCAAATAAAGTAAATTCAAAATTTAAAAGGTATACTATGAGGTGTAGAATGAAAGTTTTTTTATAACAATGTTACGTACACTTATTCTCTAAGACATTTTAAAGATTTTATCTTTCTTATTATCATCATTATCATGGCTAACTACATGACAAAAATGTAAGCACAGTAAATTGTGCATACATAAGCAATCTTTTGCCCAATTTTTAGCACACTGATGTATTGTAAGCTATAATAATTTATTACGTACTGCCTGTAGTAAACTTTACCGCTGGGGGCAAGTCGCAAGCATGTCATTTACTAGAGTGACACACTCAACACATCACTGGCACTCACCAAATGCGCGCAATTATTTATGCACAACTTTTACTTCCAGAGTGTGCAAAACTCAAGATTCATTCACAAAGTACAATATAAAAGGCAAACTAAATTTTGCTTTAAATTTTATGTTAAATGCAGTGTGCATGAATCATAACTGATCTTGTGTTTGTGTTCACTATAGCCTTAGTAAGAACTCTGCTTGTTTGTGCCTTCAGTCCTGAGGTACTTTCTCAATATAATATGACAGCTGATCATGAATGGGAGATCAATCGATAAATCAATATCCATCAATGGAAGTTTATTAATTGATATCGGCCGATCAATGATCAATCCAAAGTCAGATGAAGATCGTCAGCTAATCACATCAATTGCCTTCAATTTTTGTTGATTGACACCAAATGTTTCTCTTATGCACCCGTTTCTTGTTTCTGCGGCTGTTCTGTAAGAAATCTTGGTAATGTGCTATCAATTTAATGTGTGTTGTCAAAGGAAGCAATGACTGCAACTTCAAAACCACAGTTGGAGATGTTTTCATTGTATCAAGGAAAGTTGGGGGAATAGAGGTCTGGCATTCAAAGTGATTATCAGCTGATGTCAATCAATTATCAATAACTGCCAACTAATAACCGAATGACCGATTGATAGCTAACATAGTCATAACCTTTTATTGGTTGGTATTGATTGACAATCGATTGACATTGGCTGCTTTTTGAAACATTTTTTTTGTTTTATGCCTAAAATGTTCAAGCACAACAAGTGTTGATACACATAGCATTAAATATTGCAGTGAAATTGTTGTTGCTTTTGATATCAATATCAATCAACTGATTAGTATCTATTGGTATCAAAATCAACAACAATTTCACTGTAACATTTAATGCTATGTGTATTGATACTTGCTGTGCTTGAACATTTTGGGCATAAAGCAAAAAAAATGTTTCACAAAGTAATCCTGGAAGTTAGGTCAACTGCACACAAAATTTTTGTAGCTGGCAACCACAGTGAATTCTTTACCTGCCATGCTGTAAATGGGGATAAAATATGTCTTATGTTTAAGCTCTACCAGCTTAATGTTGGGGAAGGGTGGGTGCTTATTCAAAACTTTAAGCTTCAGAGGGGACATATTAGAGCGAGAGAGGGAGGGGGGGGGGCATTTACAACAAGACATTCACAACCCACAGAAGTTGGCAAAGGTACTGTATTGTTTGTATCACTGCACCTCTAGACCAAAGTCTATGGTCGAATTAATATCATTACAGCATTTAAGCAGACACCATTATTCAACTCACGATTACTGTTAAAGCACTGTACCTTTAAAAGAGCAAGAGAAGATATATACACTTGTTCAGCGGTATCGACGACTGGTGCATCACTTGGAGGAGGCTAAAAAACAGAAACACAATTTCAATGTAAATGAAGTATAATCAGACAACAAATCTTTCAAACCTTTTGTGAGACAAAATTGAAAAAATTGACTAAAAGACAAACACGTGTCGTCTTATACCTTTATACAGACCAGCGTTAATGACAAACTTGTCAAAGAAAACTTGCTCGTTTGTAACCGGCATTTTGTTTTTGATAAATGTGAATTTCGACGAAATAAAGTCTTACCTGTCCAACACCCGGTAAACCACCAGATCCTAGCCGCAAAATTCTGTCCATAGTTTCAAAGACGTTATTTTGAAAGTTACTGCAACTTTCTTTTGAAGAACTCGTAGAAATGACACGGCAAAATATGGCGACAGACGTCTAGGCAGCATGCTCCGATACGAAACCCGCTGTACTGAGGCTCAAGTTCACTATACTCTCCCCATTCCCCTGATCAGCACCCCTAGCCCTATACGAGAACTCAACCTCGGTCCAGTCGTTACAAGGTTGAGAATATCTTAGACCAAAAGTGCTTAGTCTAGGAGGGGTGATCGTCGTATTTTTAGGGGTCGAAACCGGCATGTGACTTACTTTAGTATACTTCAGGGATTTTCAGAGAAAAATCAAGGTTAATTCGGAAAACGGTATCTTTTGGGATTCATGTAAGAAGCAAAACGATCATCATGTTTTTCTGAAGTTTCCGTTTTTCCTGGCTAGGCTTTTTCAAAACCGATGCTTTGACTTAAAGTTATTTTTAGGCATGGACGACGGGAGCTAAAAATTATCGAAGGGGCACAGACACAGTGGAAAATATATAAGCCGTAAGTCCCATTCAAAAGTTGCTGTTGTTAGCCAGGAAATTGTTCCCCCCCCCCTGGACCGGTTCCGCCGCCCATTTGACTTTTATATGTCTTTCCACCTCCCGACAAATATCGTAAAAAGCGCAGACCCTGGGAACGAATTGGCGTTGATCGAATGATGTAATGTTACTATATTTGTTGTTGGGAATTCCCCGAAAAAACATTCTAGGAAACTTGTCTCTTTTGACGCATCAAAGAACTGTACTTTGAAAAAACTTAAAGTTTTGAGAGATTTCCTTTATTATTGACTTCGGTGTTTCAATGCCAAAACGCGGGAAGGGTCGCGGACGAGCGGGGGGTAGAGGAAGAGCTGGGCGAGGAACAAGCGAGTCGCAGGAAACTCGACCTGGTCGAGCTGCTAGCGAATCTAAGGCTTCGTCATCCCTGGAATCTCATCCTTCCTCATCTAAATCTCAGACTGACCCCCAGCCATCGTCCCAGACTTCACAAACAAAGGAGCTCAAACCAGGGGATTCGAAACGTTCTACTAGAGAGCAAAGTCAAAGGTTTGAAAATGCTGAGTTCGGACCGAGCGAGCCTTCGACTTCGGGTGAAAGCGTTGTCGGAGTTGCTGCTCCCGTTCCTAGGCCTGCGCAAGCTGTTGGCACGAAACAGAATTCAAAAACGAAGGAGCTCAAACCAGGGTCTTCAAAACGCTCTACTGGAGAGCAAAGTGTTGCAGCAGAAGCGAGCAAACCTTCGAGTTCGGGTGCAAGCGGCGTTCGCGCTCCTTCGCATGCTGTTGGACATGGCCAGAAACAGACCTCAAACGCAAATGGACAGCAAGCTGCAGGTAATGTGTTCATAGAATAGATCAGATGAGTTATTTTAAGAAATATTCATGAGTTTAAATAATAATTTTGCAATCCTTATATTCAGGGCCGGGAGACCGAAGTTTGTTTCCTTCGAAGCCAAAGGCGGGTTAATGGCTTACGGCTGGGCCGCGGGCATGATCTCCCAGAAAGCGTTTTGATGAAATTTTATCTTTTTGAGTGTCACTACTGCATTCTCCGAATCTTATATGCATACTTGCGCACTTTAGACGGATGTTGTATCGGACAACTTCACCTGAAAAATTAAGAGTCCATACAGTGTTCCCGCCAATTAATTACTTAACAATTACCCTATTAGCTTACATAAAAACCCCAATTGAAATTAACTTTCTTTGTATTGTTATTTAATACATAATGGGGATTTAAAATTATCTAAATGAGTAAAACGAAAATAAATGCACTAAATTTTTTGAAAAAGAAGATTAAGTACAATTATAGTTGTACATCTGGTTTCAACAGTTAAATTTATATAATGTCTGTTCATGGACTAAGAAACAATAATTTTAACATATTTAATGAAAGTTATACCCATGCATGTAATAAGAGTATTATAAGGGCTTTAAGTTTAAGGGTTCTTTACTGTTGCCATAGTAATGAGCCTGTCTTGTTTTTGAAGGAGGTACTGCAACAAAGGCAGCTTTTGCGGATCTTGCCAGTAAAGTTGCTGATGTCAAAATAACTCACGGTATGATTTTTACATGCAACAATTACTGCGTGCAGTAATAGGCAGATTTCATTGTTTTCATAACATATAAGCATAAATAAATATTATTAATTAATCCAGCTTCCACATTCAAGCAAAATAAGTCAGAAATTCACTAAAGTGTAGCTGGTAATCAGTCAGAGTTTTAGCTTGACACACTGGATACTTACAAAATGAGAATGCCTAAAACTCCACAACTTACAGTAATTGTATGGAGTTGACCGAGGCAACTCTTAATTGACCTTAACTGCCACCCAGCCATACAATCTTTGTAATTTAACAACTTTTGAAGCCTTGTTTCTCTCAAAGTATTCTGTGTATGGAGCTAAATATTTCATGCATGGAATTTTGGACTCATTTTGTCTAACAATTTTGAAGTTTGATTTATGATAATGAGGCAAATATAAAAAATGATGTCATTCTGAAATCTGCCATTTAATGTTGTTAAAGGTATTGTAAAATGTGGTGATGCACTCGTAGTGTATGTGCTTGTGTTTCGTGGGAAGAAGGGTTAGGGGTTATCTGCTGTTTGTGTTGCTTATTTAATGAAAAGTAATTATATAACTCATCATCTTACAAAATTTTAAATGATATAAATTATTTACAATTGCTAAATTTATGATCAATTGGTATACAGTATGTTTTTAAGTTTTGATGGTTGTGCTTATGATCCGCATGTAGTATAAATTTAATAACATTTTGTCAAAACCTTTTTCAAATCTAAGGACCTTCAAGGTATGAAAAAAAAGTCATTGTCTCAAAACAGTGATAAGATTTGATCTGACCTATTAACAACCCATTCTCAAAAATCTGGACAAATTCCAATCCTTCAGCCTGCATTTACAAGAACTCTCTCCTTCAGTAACAGTTACTGTCACCTTCTCCTGAAACGCTTTACCTAAGCAAAACTGATCTTATCAAAACTTATCGCAGACAAGTTATCAAACATCTTCAAAGTGTTTTTGGTTTCTGTATTTTAATTGATAATTAATTTGATAGTTTGTCATAACCATGTGTCTCACCCCCTTAATTAAGTCTTCAGCTTATTGTTGTTTTTAACTAGCATTTACAATATAAATTTAGTATTATTTTAACATAAATTTGCAAAACTTTTACTACTAGATCATTTTTTTCTAGCTTTTGTGTTCGGGTGGTCTATCCTGTAGGGGCCTATGGCCTGTTGTAGTCTGCCTCACTGTATAAGTTTCGTGTTAATTAACTTGTATACAATGAAAGCAAAATAAATAAGTAAATAAATGAACAGACTGAATTATAATAATTATTCTACACACTTGCAACAAGGGGGCTCACCAGGTAAATACAAAATAGTGACATCATGTTAACAGTACCTAAATTTGTTCTATAGTTACAGGAAGTGCCAACAGTACTTAAATTTGTTCTATAGTTACAGGAAGTGCCAACAGTAC
>JANVCF010037787.1:0-12100 GCA_025388745.1 Hydrozoanthus gracilis
ACGACAATAGAGACTTCACCTAACATGATTTTCGTCGTTGAAACCAAAACGAGGAGTTTTTTGTTTCAAATACCTCCGACTTTATCTGGCAAATTCTGGCTACGATCGTGAGTAAGAATTAAAAAAAGGACACGAATCGAGACTTTTGTATATAAGTTTATCTGTAGTTTAGAAAATAAATTTCGGTTACCTATTTTTCCTAGACCAGAATGCTTAACAAATTTGTTTTGTTTGTTTGTTACAAACATATTATTTAACTTATAGCAAAATCACTATAGTTAATACTAGGGTGCAATAGATAATCAACTCGAGCAAAGTTCTGAAGAAGTGGACGATGCATTAGGTGAAACTAAATGTAAAAGAACAAAGAAAAGATGAAAAATGATTGCCACTCGAGCTTAGAACTTCTAACACAGGTTAACTCACCTTTCACAGAAGGAATGAGGTTCTCACTTCTCTTCAGTCGAGGTTCGTAAGAATTGACTTGGTTTTGTCAACGTTTTAAAGCCTTGTAAACTCGCCACATTTGGTTACTAGGTGAGGTAGCTGGAACTCAAAAATGATCTTTGGTTGAACTTTGAAACTACTGATAAGGTTTCGGCTAGACACTAATATATCAACCAGATAAAGTTATTAAGCGAGGTCGACTTCTGATAAACGTTACTTAAATTATCTTTTTATCTGTTAGACACGTCAAAAGTGTTTTCGTTGCTTTTGACTGGATAAACCGACAATATGCAAACTATAATGCAAACATTTCCTGTACATGAGAAAACAAGCAAACGAAAGAAAACAAGAAAACGAAATTGAACAATTTTCAATCTCAATTAACTGAGATTCAGTGCAAGGGTTGCACAACTGTTAAGAGTCGCTGCATCATTATTTTCCTGCCACCACTACGTCTCTAAACATTTCGATTGTATTCAAGTAAAATTTCTTAATTTCTTACAAAATCCGTTAAGAAAACTCTCATGCATGATCAGAAAGCTCCTTTAATGAAGATTAAAAGCGAGTTTCATGTAGTAACTAAAGTTGCAGAGAGAGAATTCGCTTACAAAATGAGTCGACTTGTATCTTGCACTCAATATATATACGACCCATCTTTGTTATCATAAAGTCTTGATCCCTTTTTCTAGTTTCGATATTTTTCAGAAATCCATCTATAGTCACTTAATTACCTGTTTTCTTTCAAAAGCAATGATCAGTGCTTGCTTTTTGCCGGAGTCTTTTATCTTTTCGCAATATTAAACAATGACTGTTTTTTTCTCAAGATGGAAATAAAACTGGAAGCACCTTGGGTAAAACTGAAAAAATGAAGGCTTGGGCCTTTTTGTATCTGTCCTCGAGGCTTAAAAATTGCTACTTCTTCAGGACTGGGAAGAAACGTTTCCGAAGTAGGATAGATCCGTATTTGCAAAGGAAATGAAGTTAAATTCTGTGAAAATCCATAAAGACACTCAAATAACTTATGTTCATAACTTTGAGAAAATCGGGTAAGCGATTCAATTTTCAAATGACAAATTTTTAAATTTCTGTTGGAAACGTAGCTGCATGGATTATAGAAGCAATTTTGTTTTCGAAATTCTATTATCCAGGAATTTCCCATGCGGGCATTAGACCGGTACCACAATGAATACCATGTGTATATTGATCGATGTACGCACATTGCTGTTACGACAAACACGAGTACGTCTAACTTACCTTTCTCTAAAGTCTCGGCCCCACGAGCTGCGCATTTCAACCTTTTAAAAACGATTTTTTAGAAAGATTTATTTACTGCAAATACATATATATTTATATATATTTATTTGTTCTTTAAGATATTTGTCAAAATCAGTGTTCCAGATAGTTTTCATTGGGCAATTCTTTAGCTACGCTCTCATCTTCTAGTCTGGCTAGTGACTGTTTTAGGCAAAACAAATTCGGTCAATGGCAGGCCTCCAAAATAGGGTGATTCGGATAGAACAATAACCAAGCAGCGATAATCAATAGATTTCAAATTAACAATTTACTGAGACACAGGAAGTCTCAAGCCAGACTCATTTTAACATAAGTTATTCCATTTCTTCAGGAAGTCCAAAAATGTCACACGCAAAGCTACGGAGAAACTAAGAATGACTAAGGCAACATAATTATTGTATTAGGTTGGGGGCTGTTCTGCCCAAGTAAAGTTTCCAGTGTTATTATACCAAATCAACAAAGTTCAACTAGCTTAAGATTCGCGCTTTTGTCTTGAAACGTGCTGGTATTTTGTAATTCATTTGCAATGAAGCAATAATCACGATAAAGATTTCTACAGACAACACTCAAAGAGTCTAAATTGACAGTATAACAACTTATGATATTACATGATGAATATTTATGTTTTTTCTTTAAGATATTGCCCAGATCAGTGAATAACAAAAAACTGAACATCAAAATATGTTTCGTTGGGAGTTTGTTTTTGTTTTTCTTAGCCTAAGACTTCAATATGTAAAAAAGTTTCCGTTATTCGCGATTGCAAGACTACATAACACGGAGCTATAGCATGTGCGTGCATTGCGTGATTTTGAAGTAAATAATATGCATATGTTGTAAAAATGGTAACATTTCCGAATCATAGCTTACTTGTTTGTGAGGTTTAATAGCTAAAAAGGTGAAAATTGAGTTTTTCTGTTATTTGAAATTTAGAAAGGAGAAGAGGGACCTTTAGGGCAAGGCACTGTGCTACATGCAAGCTAGCGCTTGCACCTGCAGGTACAACTAGAAAATATTATACAGAAATGTTTCAGCTTCCCCTCATTCTACTCAAACGTTGCTGTTGTGCTAACTAACTCCCCAAGTGCATTAATTACACGACAAACATTGGATAACCAGGAGCTACATATCTTAACGATTGTTATTTACAGTCGATTGAGCTTTTGTTCGTTAAACTGAAAGACCTTGAAGGAACTGCGGGAAAACTAGTGCATGGTATTAGCCGCCCAGAAAACCTGGAAAAGGAGATTTAGGGTTGATTCCTTAAAGGAAAATAAAGTTATGGTAATGTACTTTGGTACTTTAGGACTAGTAAACACAACAATGGAACTAATTTCAAAAATTCTGCGTTTAATGTGTTAATGTGAGTCAGTCCTCCCCTCTGAGTGCATGTCGATGTTTTGTTCTTTTCAGCTTAATGCTTGTTTGTTCATTTATTCTATTTCATTCCTTTTATTTCATTGACGATGGTAAGCGCGTTTCCCTTTTCCTTTTCTGGAGCGAAAAGATTTGGATTAGTTATCGCTAACGAAATCGTTGTTTGTATCAATTTGTTTTCGTAATATAAAAGGACTTGTTTGATTTAAGTTTTCTATGAACATAAAATGTTTGCTTTGGCCCTGTGTTAAGATCCAAGTCCAGTCTTGGGAGCGGGGCGTTTGACTTCAAAGAACAACTGATAGTATCATTCAATAATAGATTCAGTGGGTTGCATCAGTCCTATAAGAGTCACTGCCTCCTTAATTTCTGCCAACGTCTCCGCATGGGACCCTAACTCGTCGCGATTTAGAGCGACTTATTGCGACTTAGGGCGATTTAAGGAAAAACTGGGTGAAAAAGTGCGATTTAGGCGACTTAAGGCCATTTAAGAAAAATTGGGTGAAAAATGGCTGCGACTTAGTGCGATTTAAGGCAATTTAAAGCAACTGAAGGACCCGGATGGGCCTCAACGCTGTAGACTTCAGCTCGATTAGCTACACTAACAGAAGTTGCTTTAATTTTGAAAACCACGCCAGACTGCTGAAGCTGAAAGTTTTCCAAAATTTAAGAATGTGCAAAGAAAATGTTGAAGTTGGAGATTGTTATAGAAACGTGGTTTATAACGTAGTTGTATATTTTATTCCAAGAATATCTTTAGTTTTCACATTTGACATGTTATGCAGCATCGCTTGATAACTATTCTAAGATTCGATATAAGAGAAGAACTAGTTACACTTACACACATTTTAAGAAAGATCAAACATTTCTGCTATGATCGCATATATGGTTTTGTTCCAAGTAAATAACAATGTCGAACCAAAATCCCGTGTGGTGAATATAACCATCGCCCGATCAAACACAAACGACGCACCAAATTATAAATATTAGGAACATTTTACTGCCCAAACCCTCAAGAACTTTAAAAGTGTCAAGTCTAGCAAATACAATATAAAACGTTATTATAAAGCGAGCGTGTAAAATCTGATCTTAGAATTATATAGGTTAACTCTACAACAATATTTAAGGAAAGAACTAAGTTTGTGAAAATTTCGTTGTTTTAGACTATTAAGTCAAAGGCGATAAACCAGAAATAATTTTGATGAATAAGACCATTTCACAAGTACACTTACACACATATGTATCCCCTAGCTAAATAAAAAAGTTAGATTATAAAATTGGTGTCAAAACACTTCAGAAATTTTAAAAAAGCAAGTCTTAACTCAAATACAAGACATTCTTATGAATGTAGACCCGTCCGCATCATCGTGATTTAACCACCGCAGAATCCACATGAAAATTTGGGTCTTGGCCGTGAGAGGACTAATGCAAGCGGTCGAAAATGGCTAATCAAGAGGGAGGCCAGTTTAGCGATACTGAAACCTCTGTAAAAAAAGTCGCGTTTTATCCGATTCGAAAAATCTTTTCGGAAATATCGATTTTTTGTTCCGTAGAATAGCTTCCCAAAGCCAGCCCGATTCCTTTAGTAGCATTTTTAAGCCCCTTTTACACGAGCAAGTTTTCCTTGACAAGTTTGCCTTGAAAAGCAAAAATTGCTCGTGTATATGGAGAAAACTGACATTTTTCCTTGTCAAATTTGAAATTTGCTCGTGTAGACGGACAGCAAGGAAAATGTGACAAGGATATCATTGTTATATTGAACTGAAAGCTTGTCAAGGAAAACTTGCCCGTTGTCTACACGAACAAGGAAGCCTTGTAAAATTGTGTTTATTTGCACGAGCAATAAAAATTTTCAAGTAAACTTGTCAAGGAAATATTGCTCGTGTAAAAGGGGCTTAAGTCCGTCAACAAATCATAAATTTTGTTATATTTTTAAGACTGGAGAGAACTCTTTGCGACATGGAACAGAGAAGCATTCGCAAAGCTAATGAGAAATTAAATTACATGAATGGCAAAACTCTTAAATGATTTATGAGTTATGTTAACTGGTTAAAAACTTTGAGAAAATTTCGCTTACCACATGAACTGGGTAAAGAAACAAATTATCAGTTAGACAACAAATTTCTGAAATTTACATAGTTGACAGTAGGTCACGTGCACGGCCAACAGAAGAAAACTTCATAATGAACAACATTTCTTTCTAAGATGTGTATATAGATATACGTGCATTGCTGTCTGAAAAACACATTTAGAGCTAACTTATCTTTCTTGAAAGACTCGGCCCCATTAGCTGCACATTTTAACTTTTTACTACGATTGTTATAGCTAAAAACATTAACGCAAACGTGTATTCATAATTAATTTACAGTGTGTTCCGGATCAGCTATCAGCTAGTAGTTTGAATGGTTCATTCTGCCATCGATACACCCAGGGCTCAGCCCGCTGTTTTGGCTACCGATTATTTGAAGCAAAACGATCAGTTCCAACCAGTCTTCAAAATAAAGTGATTTCGAAGAATAAAGGAAACCAGAAGAAATGAATAACCGGCAAGCGCCCGTTAATCAACAAATTAACATCTTGTTGAGACACAAGAAGTCCCGAGCCAGACTCATTTTCTCTTATTCCATTTCTTCACCAATTCTGAAAATGGACTGAAGAACGATACGAGTGATAAGCGATATAGGTTTTCATTTGTCACACGCAACTTGCAGAGAAGCTAATATTGAAACAACAGTGTCGTTGTCAGCAAGTAACAAGTGTTGTTTTGTCCAAGTTCAGTTTAATTAGGAAAACCGTAAGGAACAAATTTAGAACAGATTTTAGATTCGTGATTTTGTCTAAAACGTGCTGGCTTTTTGGAATTCATTTCGTAGCCATAAATTATCACGGTAAAGAAAAATAAAATATATTGTAAGAGTCAAAAATGACATGAATATTGAATGATATTTATTGATTTGTATTTCTTCTTTTAAATCATTTCCCTGTCAGTGAATAATAAAATGTTTGAGCATTTAAGAATGTGTGCGTTCTCAGTAGTATTTTTATAAATTCTAAGCTTTAGGATTTATGATTACATTATGTAAAAAGTTCTTTGTTACAAGTTACTATAAAGAAAGGTTACCTGTTTAAAGTTCGCGTGTTTGCACGTGATTGTCAACGGAACATGCATGTATATTGCGTGCGGCAGATAAAATGATGTAATTCTTGAAATAACTATTGTGGCAGCTTAAATTTTAACTTCAAAAATAGAGCGGTAAAGTAAAATTGTAATTCTAAGAAGAACTATTGTGGCAGCTTAAATTTTAACTTAAAAAATAGAGTGGTATAGTAAAAATGTAATTCTTAGAAGAACTATTTTAGCAGCTTAAATTTTAACTTAAAAAATAGAGCAGTACGTAGCCTTTGAGTTCCCGATTTGAACAAAAATGCAGCTTAAAAAGTCCAGATCGATACGACTGAAAATCTGTTTGTTCTCATTAAAATTATATACAATCGTCCAAGTCGTACAAAATCCAGTTCACTCTTCAGGCCGTCTGAAGCGACCGAGACTGACCGTGACAATTTTCGGTTCAGAAGAGCAGGCCGTCCTCGTTTCCAACTTCCCACACATTCAGCTACAATTCTCACTTGCATGTTGTCGATTGAGGGTGGTCTATGCGTTCTAGAATCGCCGGATTAGGTCGTCCCGGTTTAATAGCGGATCTGGATTCCCCTCTGCGGATTTTGATCCCTCCTTCCCCCCATAAAAATTCCCACAAATGAATTTAAGCTGAATTTTTATATCGTAACGGCAATGAAATGTGTTTATGAACATTTTGAGACGAGTTTGTTACATAGCTCAGTGTAAAATACGTCCGCCCTGATTGTATGGTTGTTCTAATCGCTTATGAGTGGCGCCTTTCGATAAAGTATACATGTGGTTGGCCGGATTTACCGAGCAAATTCGCGTTGTCCTTTCTTTTCTAGATTGCTTCATTGACAAACTGTAGTGTAAAGGATAGTACCTTAAATGAAACTTTTTGATTTGGTCGAGATTTTTGGTTTTTAAAAGCCAAAGTTAGGTTCAGCTTCAAACGAATCGGACAAAAAAAGTAACTCTAGCGCAACACCGCGATGTATTCATAAATGAAACAAATCCACGAAAAGAAAACAATCTAGAAGCAAGTTAGAAAAGCAATAACAGCGATACCGTGGAATATATCACGCGTCACTTGTATTTAACGCATACACACAAATATTTAGGCGATAAGAACATGAGACTAAAAAACGACCAAAATTTAAGAACAAGTTGAGGTCAAGGAATCGGACGAAGAACTTTCTGGATAGGGCACAAGATTTGGAAACAGTTTTTTTTCTCGCCTAATGTCCATCAGTGCAACATCTCCTTTTATAGTTTTGTGGATGTGCAAATTTTTGTTTTGAACCTTCTTTCTTTCTTTATTATCATTATTATCATTATTATTATTTTACTTTCTTGCTGGCCATGGAACCGGTGAAGTCATCAAAGGAATCCTTCACTGCTTAACGTTGTTTGTCTCAAATATAACTTTTATTAAGTCTATGTCCATATCAGCAGCTCAAATTTGATAATCTGCGCATATAACAAAACCCAGGCAATTTAATTTGATCAGTTTTTTTTGTTTAGATTTCCCGCGCGCTGCCATTTTGATTTGTGACATAACTTCATTGTAAAGCCAGTCTTCACTCAATAGCAATGAACGAGGGGGTCTGGTACTGCAACCATGCACGTTACGTCATAATTCAAAATGGCGGCGGGCGGGAAACTCACACTGTAAAAGTGATAAAACAAACTACTTGGCGATTGTTATATGCACAAAAACATTAAACTTTTGCTGCTGATGTAGACACAGACTCATTAAAATTTCCATTTGAGACCAATATATTAAAAAGTGGAGGATTCCTTTAAAGCTTAAGTACCTCTGATAGTTTGTATAAATGGAAAATAACAGCTGCAAGCCCAATACTAACTACCATGTTTACGAACATTTGGTACTGAAGTCCTCAAAATGTTTTCAAAATTGTTCTTACAAGAATAATCAGTCTTATTCTTAAAATTAGACACTCTAAAAATCAGTTTATTAACTTGGCTTACTTCGACTGCTGTTTAGGAAGGGTTAGGAAGCATTGTAATTGGTAAAAACCTCAAAAACTTCATTGAAACTGCCGATATTTCAACTTGAAAAATTTGTTTTGGCCAAAGCATGATTCATCTTACATTGATTTTAAGCCCTGTTTACACGAGCAATTTTTCTTGACAAAATTACTAGACAATTTTTATTGCTCGTGGAAACGATTAACAAGTTTTGCTTTACAATTTCCAAGTTTTCTTGTTCGTGTAGACGACGAGCAAGTTTTCTTTGACAAAATTTTTAGTTATGCATGGGCTTCATATACCTGTTAGATTTTCTTTGTTGACGTCTACACGAATTTTCCTTGTCAAGGCAAACCTGGCAAGGAAAATTGCTTTTGGAGCTTTGTATTTCACTAGTAAACCAAACAATACCTGTAATTACTGTAGTAGTTAATTTATTGCGGGAAAAAGCTTTCCAAACCCCACGGAAAGAAAATCCGCTCAACCTGTAATTAAATCAAATGGATACACATTTCGTTGGCTAGGAAACAAAAAAAACAACAAGTATAGATATTTAAGAGCATCTTTTTTTGTTTTCCAATACACTTGTCCAAAAACAATTGGTTTTGATACCTCGACCGGGACTCGAATTCGATTGTGTTAATATGCCTAGAACCTTGTTTAAGGATTCGTACAAACAAATACTGTATTTGTAGGCAGCATAACACACTCGAGTGAAGAAAAATTGGGCGTCAAGAATCGTGCATGTTTGATAATTCTATATCCCCTAAACTGCTATGTTTCCAGCATGGTGAGTGATTTTCATGCCTGACTAGCATCCAGGAGACGTGGGTTGGAATTAAAACCAATTTTTTCGGACAAGTGTGGAGATGCTTTCTTATATCTACTTGTAAATCATAATGGAGTTGTAGCGCGGTTTCTTTCGGAACTACACAAAACAAACGTTGTTTGACATAAAGGCTTTCATTGAGTCGCTAGTCCGGCCCACATTGAATTCTGTCCCTGAAGTCTTTTGTTAATCTCAGCCAACGCTTTCGGCAACCTGTCAGTCATTTCAGCTGGAACTGTCGGGTTCTGTTCCGTTCGGTAGAATGATCTCGTTTTGGATGGAGGGGGTATAGAACGACGAAGTCTTTTCGCCTTGTGTTCGGGTAGTATTTTCCTTCGATCTTTGAAATTACAAGTTGCCAGTCTACCAGCCTGCCTTGTACTTTCCTAAAAACAAAGTAACCGCATTTAATCAATCACTGAGTTTTGAACATTTTGATAGAAACATATATCCTACCAAATTTAGCACTTTGTTGTTCTCCCTCGAATGTCTGCCTACGTTGGGTGACGTCACTTCGGTTTTGTCTCGCTTTTTCCCGGTGAGAATTTTCATCCGTTTGGATTCAAGGCGCAAATAAAGCTCGGCACGGTATCCTAGCGGGGGAAAAAATCTGAAAGTATGATACAGCTTCTATTTTATAGTAGCTTTTTGCGCTCACTAAACTATAAAACATTATAATACTTTGCGTATCTTAAAAAACTAAAAACATTATTTAGTTTCAGTTTCTATTTCCTAAATCTCGAAAGTTTTAGTTCTGACACTGTTTTATGTTCATTTTCTTTTAGTTGATATTCTAAATAAGGTTTAAGTTAGATTCAACAAGTTGGTTGGCCTACCATATTTTTTCTGTTTTAATCTTGTTTCTTTTAAAATTTCTTTATCATATTTCATTTTCTAGATTTATTTCCTACTCAGATAAAAAAGCACTAACCCGAAAATCTCTTCCCACCAATTTGCTTCATGTCTTCAAAAACGTGACCACATTTGCAGGTCTTGCACGATCTGGAAGCCTAGAATAACAAAATGAAATTATATTTTCTGTAAGAAGAATCGAGGTTAGACGTAATATATGCATAAAGAGAAGTTTTGAAGTGTATGCCTACTTGTGTTGACTACATACAGGAAGTTTTAAGGTTCTTGCGCCTCGAGGCTCAAATGATGAGTTACTGTTTCGGTTTTTTATTCGATATAGTTCAATGCAAATTGTACAAAGTTCGAAATCATTTCACTCTAAAAACGCAATCTATACCGAGCATCTGTCTTACTAAGTATGCCGCCTGTTGTAACTACAACCATTCTAATATTCAAATTAGTTTGTGCTCTACACTATACAGTGGTTAATGCGTTCATAATCTAAAATCAATAAGTTTCCTTTAGATTTTATCTATCTAACTAGTATTTCGTCACAAAGACGCTACACAGTATCTATACTGTCCTAGAATGATGGAGACATAATAATCTTTGCGGACTCTACAACAAATGTTACTGAGCGGTGACTCAACTTTAACAGGCTTCAAACTTTTGTCTCTATCTTCTTCTGTGATATTGACATCGAATACAATCAGACACCAACCTGAGTTAATTGCTGCACTGATGTACAATGTTGAAATAAAAAGACTGAGATTGAAATTACAGAAGCAACTTTAACTCTCTTTGAACTAGTGATCATGAGAAGAAACAGGGAAAAGAGACAGAGTTACACGCCGAGTGCTTGACTACATTAAGAACGGCCTCTTCTGTTGCTGAGTGAAAACTTAAACTTGAGCCGTCAGACTGTCCCTTGATACTGTGTGGCTGGATTAGAAATTTGAAAGCTCTCTTACCTTCACACTGCAAGCCAAACACCTTTGAAGGGCCATTTTGTATAAGGAACATTTAAATTTATTTCACGTATAGTTAAAGAGTTAACATATACGCCGTCAAGTCTTTTGTTGCTCGCACGATATCACCTACATCTGCTTTGGTGATCAGAGTCAGTGACGTCAGAATGTAATTTTGGTTTGACTCGCCTTACCATATTTTTAAATTGATTTAAAAACCAACAATTTTGCAACTTTCTCCGCTCTAGCACGACAACAAGTTAAAAAAATCCGTGGTGGCTGCTTTCTTACATCCTGAAGCCTTAACAAAGTTGATAATCATGCACAAAAACCTTATAAAATGGTAGTTCCAAAACGAGCCGCATTTTTAGTTTTTGTTCTTCTATCTCGGCTTAAAACACAAGCTTGGTTTGATCGTGTTGCGATTTCACCAGGCCGATAAAACAAATTCCATAGATTGCTCCTTTTTGTAATCAAAGCTTGAAGTCACAAGACAAATATTTTTTGTCAAAGTAGAAGAAGTTGGGAGCCTATAAGAACCACTTCGATTAATTCTGTTCACAAAACAGCGAGTTCTACCTCTTAGCTACCACTGCTTGTTATCTATGTTGCTATCAAATTTTGCTAATAGACGAACTGTTTCTGCTTAATAGAACCACTTGTACAAAACAAAATAATGATGGTGTTGGCAGTCATGTAGCGCTCTCTCCATACTTTTAAGAGACCAACTTGCTGTTCCGACCACCGTGGTGACGAGAATATAGAAAGAAGATAAAAATAATTTGGCTTCTTTTTCAGTTACCCATGCCCTCAGATCTCAGTTGACACATCACTACACCTGGATTCTACAGGTCTTATAGAGTGAAACAAAGAAGCCATCGTTCTAACTGGCAGCACTTCTCAAAATGAGCGTTCTTTTATTTTCTTTAATGTATCTGCTCATGGCTCTGTTCAAAAAATAGGTTTGTTCTCTCTGCCTGAAATGCTTGCAAACCTTACAACTTATGGTCACAGACTCGCTTGAAAATTGAAAAACATGTTTGGCCTAGTACATGTTCCTGTTTCGAGTCTCGTGTGAAATTTCCTTCCTACATGGTTATCCTGTTCCTTAATTTGTGTGAAACTTCCTTTCTATACCAGTATCCTGTTCCCAAACCTGTGAGAATTTCTCTCTTACTGATCATCATTCTTTCGCTAAACCTGAGCGGAACTTTCTTCCAATAC
>JANVCF010038231.1:0-13655 GCA_025388745.1 Hydrozoanthus gracilis
CTCTTCTAATTAATATACTATATATTTATACACATTGTGTTTATTGTAAAAAAAAGATCAAGTTACTTGCAATATTTAGAAAGTTTCTACATGTAAGCGCCTTTAAAATGACATCAAGCTCATATGTATCTTTATTCTAACCTTTGCAAAGCCTCAAAAATACTTTGACTTTGTGACGTCAAGGTAACTCTATTTATTAAACGTCCTAGCGATTGAGTGAGCATTTTAGAGCTAATAAGATGAAACCAATGTTCGTGATTAAGCAGTTAGTTGTTTTACTTCCCAGGCAATGTTCTGAGTGCGATGAAAGCGATGACAGTGAAGTATCAGTCAATGTAGATGATGGAACTCCATTATCGCAAGGAAGACAAAGACGAGTAGTCAAGGAACCAACAAAGTTTACTCCAGACAAACCCTCAGTACGTTTATACGATTCCTTGAAATTCGTTAAAAATTGTAGAAAATTGTTGCAAAACATGGGGAAAAAATGCGTCATAGAAGCTATACTACGATGTCTTGAACGAATAATAGTTTGTTTATATACGAAATGTGTGTTGTAGACAACGTTTTTTTCTATTTGGTACTCATCTCTCCTTATTGCAACAGGAGTAATAGGAATATAATTATAGACCCTATTGTTGGGGAGTGATCCGGGTACTGGTGTGTGACCCTCGTACTAGTGAGTAACCCAATTTCTAACGTGTGACCCAGGTACTAATGCCTGACCGTAGTATTAGTGTGTGACTATTGTACCGGTGAATGTTCTCAAACTAAGTCATTGACCTAGTTCTAGTGAGTGACCTGGGTACTACAACTGAAAACAGGACAAGTGATACTTTTTTCCCATATATGATAATTATTTTTGTTTTTATTATTACTAATATCATTGTTTTTTTGTTACTTTTGTGTATTTGTTGTCGTTAAAAAAGTGACGAGAATAGTTTCTGCAGGCCTCGTAGCATACAAGACATTGAAATGCTTTGATATGGCTACGGAGGCCAATAAAAACACGACGTGTTTCAGATTCTGATTAATTCTAGTTTGTTGAACTCATCCAAAAGAACAAGCACAAGCACAAAGAAAATCGAGGCAGAAAGCGAAAAGCTATTGCAACAGATCCTGAGCAAAACACCGAAGCTAAAAAGCAAAGACGACCAAAGAGACAGGTAAAGTAACATTTAAGGCTTTTACACCCTAGTAGTTTTCTGTTTGACCTTTGGTAACGCTAAGGCCTGATTCCATTGGCTAGAAGAGATGGTAGTCTTCTTTTTGACCTTTGGTAACGCTAGGGCCTGATTCCATTTGCAAGAGGAGATGGTAAGCTTTTGTTTGACCTTCTTTGGTAACGCTAGGGCCGGATTCCATTGGCAAGAGGAGATGGTAGTCTTTTGTTTGACCTTTGGTAACGCTATGGCCTGATTGCATTGGCAAGAGGAGATGGTAGTCTTCTGTTTGACCTTTGGTAACGCTAAGGCCTGATTCCTTTGGCTAGAGGAGATGGTAGTCTTTTGTTTGACCTTTAGATTCCTTTGGCTAGAGGAGATGGTAGTGTTCTGTTTGACCCTAGGTAGCAAGTTGGTCTGATTCCTCTAGCTCGTTTTTCTTTAATATTAATACCTTAAATCGGATTGGTTTACTGGCGTCTATATCTAACTAATCTGACAGACCTATTACCGTTCCATTTATACAGGAAACCATACGGCTTCGAATGCAATTTGGAATTAATTTGCAGGAGTGAGATTTTCAAAGAGTATTTAATTCCAAATTGCACGAGAAAAGTTGTATGATTACTTATTAATAACATTCATGATTGAAAAAAATTAACCAGTTCTGATGAGACAGGTCAATGTTTCTGTCCTCAGTGCTAAGGTCCCAGGTGTCTTTCGTTCGTCTAAATTTTACGTGATGTCATCTGCTTATAAAATCTTCTATTGTTTTTCAGCCAATGTTACTCTTTTTACACTGGTATTACACATTTTGTCCTGGTGTTACTATTTAACTGCACTGCTCTCAGTCAATCAGAACTGAGTAATTTTTTCATGTATGTAGTTATTGTACATACATTAGAATAAGAAAGGTGTTCGCAGAACAGTGATGTAGAGACTTAACCATGTCCATTGATATACTCAAGAATCAGCATTCAAAACCTCAGACTGGGAGTGTTTTTCAACTGCCAGCTATTTTTGTTTTGACTGTGCTTCCCATTAATTTCCCTATAGAAGACAGAAAAAGCTAATCCTGGCAAACCAAAGAATGCAGACAACAGGACGAGTTGTGCTACGTGCAAGAAAAGTGGCAACAACATGACTCTCGTGAGGTGAGTTCATCAGAAAGAACTTAAAAACTCTTCTTCTATCAAGGTTATAGAGAGACACCCATACATTCAAGGAGTTCTTTAACGTTAATAGTTGGCCACTTTAATCTACCGAAAAGTGTGAAAATATCAGACTTGGTTCTGCGCTGCTGTGCAGTCTTCGACTAAAGCCGAAGCCGTCAAAATGGCAAATTGAAACAGCAGTCGCAAGCTGATGTTCTTGATGTTCGTGCAACAAGGCTCGTTTACCCTCTTTTTTGTCCTAGGGACACTTTTTCAACAGAAAAGATTAAAGCTCCTTGAATAAAGATAAAAGAATATTGAGAATAGTTTTTGGGTATCGTACCCGTAGTCGTAAGAACTGTAAAATTTAACTTTTCACGTCGCAGTTTTTAAGACGATAGTGTGCAGGTGACCAGCACGGTGCATTCCAACGTGCAGCTATTGTATTCACTGTTGTTTTCTACCTTCTTCTCCGGTTTCGCCGTCATCGTATCTTAAGCTCCCTATTATACATGTACAAAATTCATACGGTCATGAAAAGTCGTGGAATTTGAAAACGCATTTTCCTGGCTTCGAAAAATTTTAAAATTGAGGGAAAGTGGTCAGGGTCTTAGAAAAGTCATGGAATTTTATTACTGGTTTTGACTTTTACTGGGAACACGAATTCTCTTAAAATTCTATTCAACATGATTTCTTTAAGTATTTTACTTTAAATTAAAGAACGGTGGGCTTTTTTAGTGTTCAGAAGGTGTTATTTGTGTTGAGAGTTGGATTAAAGGGTTAGTAGCTTAAGTAGCAGTGTCAACCCTGTGTTAACCATCGCCGCCTTGAACTTAGTGCTCACGTTTCTTATCTTGTTGTTTTGTTCTAGATGTGATAACTGCTCGCTCTGCTACCACTTCGGCTGCCTCGACCCTCCTGTTAAGGTTGGTTAGAATATAGTTTCAAATCTTTTGAGCTCTTTTAACTTGCGCCAGGGGTGCTTGCTCGACTCTCATTTTGCGCTTGTTTGTTACGCAGGGTAATCCAAAGCAACGAGGATATTTGTGGTACTGCACCGAATGTGACGAATCGGTAAGGGTTTATTTTGGAAAACCGAGTTTGTTAGTCTTTCAGTTAAGGTTTCTTTAGATAAAGCACTTGTAGGAACTTTTTGAAAATATTCTCTCTTGGGGCAAATGTTGGAGAAAATCAAGTGACCACTATATCGCTATCCGTATGAAGCCCGATCCTACGACTGCGTTGTGAAGCGGAAATCCCACTTTAATGTTTATTAACTCGTTTTAAACACCTGTATGTTGCATGAATGCAGTCACTAGATGGACTTTCAGGGCTCGTTGCTCATTTGCACTGCAAGTTTTATAAGCTTTTGTTTATCTGAGACAGTGGGCTGGCTTTCTGTGTTGCCGACATCCCGGTTGAAGCTTTAAAGATACCTCAACCAGAAATTGTGCGAGATAATGAGCCGATCAGTCGTGTAAGAGTGCTAAGTTGTCTTTTACGGAGTGACTGCCGGTCAGACCTGCATTACTCAGTGGCATCAACAGCGTTATATAAAATCAGAATGGACTACTCCGAGTTTTCTGCAATATAAATCCCACGGATGTACTTAAATTACACTATATGACTCGCCGACTGCATTACTCCGTATCCCATCGCTATAGGAAAACCATTCTTTTTGCCTTTGTGATGTGACCCTGTAGCTGTTGTTGCCGTTAAGGTAGCTCGCCAGCAGACCAATAGCTTTCACTTACTCGCGACTTTTTTCTTTGCCATTCAGGGCGAGGAGAGCGAAGAAGGCGCCTCCCAGACCGATGAAGATGGCGAAGACGCTGATAAAGAGAAACCCGTTCATCAAGAAAATGAGAGCACAAACGATGAACCAGCAGCCAGCAATGCCGCAAGTCACGCAGTTGCTTCTCAAAACTCCATTGAACAAACTCAACAGTTACCGTGAAAGACGGGGCTGACAGCTCAGCAAAAACCACATATGTTGCAAGTGTCGCAAGTCCGATATACTTTCTTCAAGTTAGCTGTAAAAACCTTTTTATAGATAAAGAGCTTCGCCGTGACTTTTATGACGTTTGTACATAAAAAGTGATTCTGGTACCGATACCTTTGTAAACTACTTTTATTAATAGTCGCGAGTTCAGCAACCAGTTACTGCGTCTTGTTACCTTCATCAAGCTGTACAGGTTAAGGCAGCTATTTGAAACACTGTATCTTCTTCTTACTTACAACAACAAAAACATGTCACAAGCTTCGAAGTTGCAGTTTGTATTTACTAAGGAAATCAGACAGTTTTGCCAGATGTTACAATTTTATTACTGTATTCATAATGCTTTAGTAAATAACGTGAAAGATTTGATTAAATTAAGTTCATTTCACTTGAGCTGTATTAGCATGACTCAAATCTTGTAAGATGTCAGTGAGATGCCTCGGAAAGCGTCACGTGATGTTTATACCCAACCAATCACAAAGTGGACTTTTTCTGTTGGAAGAACTTCGCGCCTGAACGAGGCTCGAAGAGAATTTATTCCGTTTTGGGTTTTTTTCAAAGGGCAATTTGCCAAGAAGCAATAGATCATCAGACTCCCTTTAGATGAATCTATTAAGCAGCATGTCAAGACGTGACAGAGACAGTGACTCGTTTGAGCTAAAGATAAGTCCTACCAAATACCTTACAAGCACACGACTGGATAAAACTCGTTCAAAAAATGAGACGCAAGAGCAGTTTGCGGCTGACACAAGAGTCAGCATTAGTTTTATTGTGGTTTTTAATTTTCTTTCATTCTAAATCATAGGAAGCAATATCTTTGTTCTCATTTATATACAAAACACCGAAGCAAAGGAAAATGAAATAAATGGTAAAATTCAATTATTACATGTGTATAAATATTTATGGTATTGTATCAGTGAATTGAAATACACCCAAGATGCACAAGAAACACAGAATTTTTCTAACAAAATTCTTTTACAAATCATTCAGTGTATTCTAATAGTTTGATTTAGAGTTAACATTACCAGTAAAGAACACTTGTACAGAACTAAGTAATGGCCTACTTTATATTCACCTAAGACAGTACACCTTTCTTATTGAAATCTCCTACAAAAGCCACATTTCCTCGAGGCGAAAGAAGTAACAGTATCTAGATAACTCCATTCGTCAGGGTAAATAAGCCTTGCAGGAGAATACAAGAAAAAAACTAATTAACCTTTATAACAACAAAAAACTTGTTACACTTTCCGTTTTACATCTGCATGCACATACAGTCAGGATTGCAAGTGCCAGTTTTGCCGGTATAGTAACGGTTTCACCAACCAATAGGAGAGCAGCGCGTGCAGCTTCCGAAAAAGGTGGCGTGTGCCGCTTTCTAGTATTGAAAGGCAGAACTCGGATGAAGCAAGAACACGGGGTTGTTCCCGTGGCGACCCGCTCTAGCGTTTTGCGAAAATCACGGGCAAGTTTATATCTCGAACACAAGCAATAGTCCGAAACTGGCAGTTGTTCCCCGTTCATCTATACAAGTGATAGCAGACAGGACACTTTCCGGTGAATTCGCTCTTATAAAACATGAGGGCGCTGCAGGGTTGACGGCACGGTCAAAGAGTTTTTAGATCAAAGAAAAAAAGATTTCTTAAAGTGAGGCTTATATGCCCTATACAACGAGTCCCGTTCCTAGACTGCGGCTCCATCCAACGAGAAACGCTAAAAAAGTACGCGGGTCAAGTGAAACGGAGAAATGTTTACACTCAAATGAATGTGCGCGATTTTCTGCAGGTTACAAATGAGATACTAGTTGACTTTCAAGGGGAGGTAAGGTTGGAAATGAAGTACAAGTTAACTGTACAAACATTCTGCCTGGCGCCTTAAACTATAATGCAATAAATCAGCAAAACAACATTTTCCTAGTGCACATTCTAGTTAACTCGTTTGAGTCCTTTTTGCCCCAACAAAGGGCTCGAACGAGTACAAATCTGCAGCGAAGTTGCCTGTGGAGGTTTCAAAAACCCACAAATTCAGACTAATGTTAAACTCTTAAACTCGGTCACCATTCATTTGCGACATATCTAAAGCCTCTTTAAGTGTTATTTATAAAGTAAAAAACTTAAATAAGACTCAATATGTTGTATTCAGTCGGTCTGAACAGTTCAGTTCCTGCGGCCGACTATTCTACGCCCAGGGTGATCGAGTCGTCTTCTTCTCTTATGCTGACATTCGTTAGGTTGGTGAAGGGAGGCCTGCGGCTCTGTTGGAACGGATAGAAATGATATCAGTAAAGCCTCGTTGGTACAATACAGAGTTTGATCTCAAAGCTGGCCTCGGCAAACTCGACACAAGTCAAAATATATCTTCTTACCTTTCGTTTTTGGACTCCAATGGGTGTCGATTTTCTTGTTTTCTTTGTTCCTGTTTAGAGGCATTCGGGTATAACTATTACTCTAAAAATAATTCAAAACTATCAACATCTTTATTGTTGTTAGACTAACCGAAATCCATGAAGCCTACAAAAGGATGCACTGTCAAACCAATTGTAAGGCAGGCAATCACTTTCCAAAATGCCCGTCCCACAACAGAGGAAAAACTTGAAATCAATGCTTTTTGCTCTTGTGTTGATGGTTAGATAATAAACCAATAATAAGTAGCAATGCACAAAACTTTAGGTTTCTCAGAAGTTATTGAAATTGAATTGATTTAATATTAGATCTATTTTACTGATTCCTTTTTTGTTAGTTTGTTTGATAGTATTTTTAGCACCTTCACCATTAATTAATGGAAACGTGCTGTATAAGAATGCTCTTATTGACCAAAAGAGCCGAGGCAAAAGTTAAGCAACAAAGACAGTTACGATAAACAGTAGTAGAACTCAACATTGTATAATTTAATAAGGACTAGATTTTTAACTAGAAACGAGCGTTAGATAACAAAATGTAGTAAAACTAAAGAATCCAAATACGTTGTGTTTTGTCGATTTTCTTCGTTATAAAATATAAGAAGAGGAAAGCTTTCAAGGTTTTGGAATTCGGAAAATGTCAGACAGCTGAGTTGATTACTTACCAGGGAGCCATGTGTATAGGCTGGAGTCGGTGAAAGGATCGCCCCGTCGCAACTTGCTGTTGAAAGGAACAAACAAACAACCAAATACACACTTTTTTATAAAAACAACTTTATAAGAACAACAAGGTTCAGATTGGCCAAACTCTAAGAACAAGCTGAGGCTCAAGTTTGGTAGCTTTTTTTGAAAACTTTAATGAGCTTTGATCTAAAGAAGGAATAAGAAACGCATCGCAGTTTGTAATCACGGGAAATCGTCTCGGGAAAATGACTCGGCGAATGCACAATAAATGCGCGAGGATGAATTAATCAAATTCGTTTTCCATACAAGAATTGCAAAACCTTAGGTTAGGTTTTTCTTTGGTTCAAACCACATATAGAAATAAGAAAAAAAAATTTTTCCTAAAAGAACAATTTGAGGCTCGAATCGCCGAAAACTTAAGAACAGTGAGCCTTGGATACTTTTACTGGTAAAATTAAAAAATGCGTATAAATCGTTGAGTACAGAAAGTTATTTCATAGCTTAAACTCAGGTTTCTTTCATTGTTAACTTATTTGCACTGTGCTTAATTAAACTTGATTTACATCTTGAACTAAGCAATTCTATAAGCATGAAACTTACAACGTTTCCTCGTGGTTAAACCAGTGGTTAAATCAGTAACACAAAATTAAAACCAAAGTAATGTTATGACGTAAAAAAACTACATGTTTGTGGCTTATTTCTCACCTGTTAAGTGCTGGTTCTGTGTAGCATATTCCGTGACTACGCCGCCTCGGTGTGGATTTATCCACCTCTTTGCACCCCCCTGTCTTTACCTCCTGGGTTTCCGTCCGCTCTACGTCATGCTTGGCTTCATCTTCCCGGCTTTCAGTCGGCAGTTGGAGCAAGAACATATCAGCCGTCTTACCATCGAGCTGTATATCATGTAAAAAAACATTCTTGTTCACATCTGTAAGAGTTTGTAAGTCGGAAAGACGCCGGCTTCGACGTCTCGACTGTGTTTTCTTATAAGGCTCGGGACGAACGCTTTTTCTGCGTTGTTGGCGCGGTTTTGGAAATGAATCATCTACACCAGGCTCTTGTTTGAGCCCGTCTGATGGTAAGACTCTAGTGCTTCCTGGTTTTGGTTCTTCAACCTCAGAGTTAGAAACTGCACTCATTGCTTTTCCATTTTTCTCCTTGATTGCAGCATCACAACTCATCGCTACCTTCCCTTCAGGGCCGTAATTCTTAGTGTGTTGCGCCTGTGTATCTGCTGGTAACATTTTCCTTTCTGCAAGATCTTCCTTCCCCCTCTCATTTCGTAGTCCCCCCTTGTCTTCTACGGTAGCTTCTGCGTCAGATGTCTGAGAGAGTGGTTCTGAAGTGTCCATCGGCTCAGTGTCGTTTCCATTTGTCTCGAAAATTGAACGGCTTTTATGTTTTTCAGCTACGCTCTTACGGCGATGCACCCTTGATATTCTACGGCCAGATTTTGCTTTCTCCTTTAAAACATTTTCTGATAAAATTAAACAAGAAAAAATTCCATCAAAAAAGTTATTCCACTAGGTGAGCTCTCACAACTAAACTGCATACATTAAACATTAGTGCATATGAATAACAAGTTTAATACTTCTACATAATGTAGGAATTTAATAACTGTAACCCCTATTAGTTTATATTGATTATTCAGGAAACATGTTAAAGTAAGGTATATGATTCATCAAACCGTGACACATACGCAACAGAATAAACTATACCGCCATTGTTAGCTTAACGCCTAACTTTGCTACGAGGGCTCTAGATGTTCTAAAGAAACTAGAAAGTTAGCCCACCTACCAGCAGTGTGCTGAATCTCCATTTTTTCGGAAAACTTTGCAGGCTCATCATCCACCACGACAGAAACAGGGGGACTGGGTAGAGCAGTGTTTTCGTACGTGTTTGTTGGCGTAAAAGGGTTGTTGATTGGATCATCAGGTATTCCAGTCTCGGTTGGTTCTGCAAGGGAAAACTCTGTTGGGAAGTCAGGTGGAGGCGTGTTTTCACAGGCTGATGATGGTGGTATAGGGGTGTCGATTTTAAACATTGGTGTCTGCGCCTGCACTTGGTCGGCAGCCGAGTCCTTGCCCGGAGGCGAGACCAGTAGCATGGTTTCAGTCAGGCGGTTGGTTGCCTTCAGGAGTAGCTGGACGGTTTTTTGCAGCAAGTTGTGCACCTCGGAGAACCGTTTCTAAGCAGAATAAACAAAGGTAGGTATTTTCTCATTTTTAATTCAATTTTCAAAAGGGGTGCGGCATAGTTGAAGGGGATAGAAGGTCGGATGGAGTAACAACTACTTTGCATAAAAAGCGTTCTTGTTGGGTTTTGTTGGGGTTTGTTGGATTTTTCTAACCGCCAGAAACTGGGGCAACCCCCCCTCCCTCCCTTCTTTGCACTCGCCCCAGTTTTAGTGCGGCAAAAAAGAAGAAAATCGAGAAACGCCTGTTAAGCATGCTAAAAAAAAAGCAAACATACGTTTCTTAAGAATAAAACTTATGATAAATTGGCGTTATTTTGGATAGCCTAAAATATACCAACTGTATTTGGAACGTAACAATACACACAACAGTTAATACAATACGCACAATATTCAAATTATTTCTAAATGAATAGAAGTCGCAAGCTAACTTAAATTGCATTTTGATTGTTAAATACCATAGAATTCGCCAAACTCTGTATTCAAATTGTTTTCCAACCATTCACGACATAGAGAAAGCTGCTACAATCTATCTCAAAAGTTGTTGCTAATCCAAGCTCAAAACATTAAAAATTCGACATAAAATTTAAAACGTTGTCTCCAGAAATGTTTTTAGAATGAAATTAGTTAATCAGAGTAAATGATTCTATGATTTCTGGGTGCACGTGACTTCAACGCCACACACGTACTCTCAAATGCCAAACAAACACTGCGGGTCAAAATAAACGGGGGAAGGGGGTGAGAATTATCTTAAAATTTTAATAAACAGAGGTCCAAATAAAGGGGGAGGGAGGTTAAGAGACTACTGAAAATTTTAATTAGCAGGGGGGAAGGGGGAAATAAATTAATTTCAGATAATTTTATTGGACTCGCAACTCTAGATGTTTGTTGCCCGTGCTGTAACCCAGACAAAAACAGGGAAAGACTAACACTGTACGAGACGCTGATCAGGAAAATTTATATCTTGACATTTTGATCACTTGGGGGATCCTTAAAAGCCCCCCGGGGGGCATTGGAGTAAAAATCGACAAATTTATTAGCGTTCCGGGACCTGTAAATCTGGCACCAGAGAGTAATTCTCTACTTGCATCTGACATCACAGCGGCCATGTTGGTGCCGTTGAATAAAGGAGGTTTGATGAACCTTTTTGTTTAGGGCACGACATGGCCGCTTCGTCTTTTGTCTTCTGCGTTTCTAGTGAATTTGTGCAAGTCAAGTTCTAACTAAAAACGTGTTTTACAACTTTTTTCAATTATTTGACGTACTAGCATACCTGGAGTGTCTTCTCGGCTTCTTCACCAAACCGCTCTTTGGCAAGTTGAAAATCCTGTTCTAGGCTGCTTATCTTGTTTATTAGCGTCTGCCGTTCTGCTTGCTGCTCTTTCTTGACTTCAAGAGTTTTCAGCCGTGCATTTTGTGCTTCAATCAGGGCATACTCTGTGAAGTATTTCAAATGAGGACAAAAGAGTTTAATCAGTTTGCACGCCGGTGCAAGCTCGTGAAGTTACAATCTAAAAAATTATGCAACATCGAAGATTGGTGTATCGGAGCAAAGTTTTGTGCCTTCCGAGTCTCAAACATTCTAAAGACATTCTAGAAACACTCTACTTGAATGTTTATCGGTAATTCAGCAATATTTGTATTGTAAGAATTTATAAGACAGCTGAACTAAAAAAACAATTAATGGTGGCTAACTTGAAAATAGAAATTGTATTAAGTATTATTTTTAAGTTCCTTTCTTCTTTTTTATTTCGGTTGGCATTAGACGCCGGGTAATAGTTCGGTTTTCCAAGAATTTTCTTGTAAGCTATTGCAATCGCTAATATAGTTTCTCAAAACGAAAAAACTTAAAATTTCTATTTTTAAAATGTTAACCGATCTAAAAAAACATTTGTCTTATTTCATTCAGTTTTTAGCAAAGTTTCTCTTTCTTGCCCTAGGGAGCACTCCGGGGTCAAAAGGGTAGGGATGACCGTTGGAAAAGTCCCCAAAATACCCAAAAAAAGTACAACAATTTTCCTCCCTAAAAAATTACCTCTAGCAATCACCTTGATAATTGCCGGTATTTTAACGGGGTCGGCGCTTAGTTCCCCATATTGCACTGAACGTGATGTGCAGTAAATGAAGGCGCTTGTGTACAATTGGACGTTTCCATAAGACATTAGAGACCTTAAGCACAAGCCGTCCGTGTTGCCACGGACGTCTCATGTCTCTAATTTTCTTTTAACTTCTTATCGGTAAGCACGTTTGTTAAAACAAAGCACTGCAAGAAGTCTAATAGCTTCGCGTTTTTCAACCCTCAAAAATGTTAGGCTCTTGGTTTAACATTGGTTCTCATTTAACAAATAACCCCTAAAAATAATGAAGAGACCATTTCAACCCCTTAAAATACGACGGTCATACCTACCACCCAAATAAAGGAAGTACCAACCCCCCCCCCTCAGTCCTTTAGAAGATAGTATTAAAAACCCCAAAAAGGAAAGCTCAAGATTACACCTCAATATCAAAACTATTTGAGAACCATCGAAGTGTCTGGTAAACATAAACAGCGGTATAATAAGATGCCGGATTTAGATGCGATTATCCGGGGTTCAAATCTCACTCTGAGCACTGACCTAGTGTGTGATCCCAGAGTCAAATGGTCCATCACAGCTGTAAATGCCTCCACTATTGGGGTTTCTTAACTTTGTGACCGCTTCTAAGACTTTTATTCAAAGTGCTCTTACTTATATGGGGCAATTGTTATCACATTGACACTTTTAAAAATAATTAAAGTTATCATGACTTGAAATGAGGCGTCAAAACTTTACAAATACACCAATGACACGCACCAAACTTTAACCCTTTCTGAACCCTTTCTCATCCTATGTATACGTCTATTGAGAAGCAATAGATACTGGCTTTTATATTTCTATTTTTACAATTTTATCTATAGCTAGCTATTAATCGTTTGTTAGAGGTCAATGCTGTTCCTCGCGATATCTCCAAACGAACACCATATGTATTGTAGTGTACTAAAAATTCTTTCCCTAAACCATCAGCTATGAAGGAGTAAAGTATTCTTACCAAGTGCATTGGCAAGTTCTCTGTTGTTGGCGACAAGTGTTTCATTCAACTGAAATGTTGTACGATCTAAAACAAAAACATTTATCATTTTATGTACAGTTATAGTTTACATTTTAGACTTTACAAACACATTTCCCAAGATTTAGTATCTTATGTTATATCTGTGTAACATCACACTTTAATATAAACGCAGAAAAATAAGTAGGATATAAATACAATAATAAATACGATTTTTTACCTTGATTTTGAAGTATTTGACATGCTTCCTTGCGTCTGTTATTTGGCTTTTTGTCATCGTTCAACCCACTATTTTCTTCTGCCCTCAAAAGAATTCTTCGAAACCGCTAAAAATTGGTAATCAACATTACGTATCATTTCTTACATCAACAAAACTTTAACAACATTCTGTTAAGAATTTATGCCTCAATCACGGGCAGTTATCGCTCACGACAAGCAGAGCTAACTTGGACAGGAGACTTGTCAACAAGCGACGGCCGAAAGGGAAGAAATAAACGAAAACGAAAATAGTGTAGGCTAAGCATTAAAATTACCTTCTTGCTAGTTCCCGACAACTTTCTCTGCTTATTTGCTTTAGCATCATCTCCAATTGATGTCCTCTTGGTCTTCATTTTCGCAAAAATGTTGTTATGTCAAAACTTTCAAACATTTAGCACTCAACTGACTCAAAGTTCGCGCCATCAACTGCACTGACTGACTGTGCAACCTCGCTCAAATATTCGAACCCAGCTCGCCGCGCCTCGCAGCTCAGCAGAGACTCGTACCTAGTAAAAAACCCACACTGTTTTGGAGTAACGCTTTTTCGAATGTATCCACCAAACGCAATCGAAATGGTATAGAAAGCGAAACAACACGCTAGACTACAAACATTCAAAGTATAAAAGAATCCAAACTAGGTAATAAGGGAAGAAGTCAAAACAAAGGTATTTTTAAGGAACCCAGTTTCGTCGAGGGAGGTGGTAGGTGGCGGCACATACCCCTC
>JANVCF010038342.1:2229-13654 GCA_025388745.1 Hydrozoanthus gracilis
CCGATATTGCAACTTGATCGCACCGTGTGCGGGGGCCTACGATGCAATTTCTAACGCACATGCAATAATGATCGCATGTATCTAACATGTTTGATATGTTTTAAAAGTGATTGCAGTTTGTCGGAGGTTATTGCTTCTTCTCGCAAATGTGCAAAACCATAAGACGAAGAAAATACCAAAACTACAAATAAGAGACCAGTATTAAACCACGTGACGTCCCTTAAAAAACGGCGGGGAAAGTAACCGAAGATCTTTGGACTCCCAAAAAAAGAGGGGAAACTTTTATTGCTTTATCCATAAAGGTGTCATTCTTTTCGAATAGACGACTCTAAATTCTGGTTCAACGAGTCAAATGACTCTGGAGATATTTGTAATAACCCTTGTCTTCCGAACTAGTTGATTCTGAACAACTCTTCATCTCTTCTCAAAAGTCTTTGCTTCGACCAAACATTGCGTGAACGCCTTCTCCTCCTTCAGTGTTGTAACAAAACGTAAAACAAAGCGGCCACAGCATGAAAGTATAAAACAGGCGCTATTTCAAGACTTTCAAGACGTGTGACGTAAATCGCTGGCAGTCGCACTCGTGTGCGGGTCACAGCGACGAAAATTAAATTGACGTCGTTTCAGACAAGTTTGATTGAATGCCGACGAATACCGCAAAGTGTGCGGTGGGCTTCACAACATGCACATGTCACTTTCCGAGCTATGCCGTTCTCTGGATGGCATGCACCTTTAACAGACGAGAGGCGGCAGCTTATCAAAAATCGACATAAGGATGATTTAACTTAAACTTCAAAAGGTCTATTTAACAAAACGAATTAGATTTATTTGAGTATTGTTATCATACGTGATTACACATTGAAAAGTGTGCAATTTATAAACCATGAGGAGGGCACTAAACTGGCGTCTGGTAATAAAAAAGGTAACTGCGTTTTGGGTATTGAACCCGGTTGGACGAATTACCCTGGCCTCTACTTTGTTGATAAGTAGCCTTATGTGATTAGATTCCAAAGACTTCCTACTAATAAGAAACAGTGACTAAGAAAATAATCTTGACTGACTACAAGCAAATAAAACCAGTTTTATGTAAGTTACTGCTGCGCCATAACCCGAATCTGTGCGCTATACAAACCTTACCAATCGCGCTACCTCGATCTCACGCTTAGCTATAGCGGCTAGGTATATATCAATGTTTGTAAATGAACTAAATAAAAATAACTCTAAAATAGGGCGAACGCACCTCGATCGTCAAAACTTCAGCATGCTAAGCACTAATATTACCAATCCCGCTACACCACAATTATTAGATGATTTGCAATGTTCTAGGTATAGATCAATTCTTGTAATTGGTACAACGAAATCCTTTCTCGAGCCTAAGTGGCTCATGGGGCCGGCGCTTATCTCCGGTTTCCGGATGAGAGTCTTTGATTAACCTCCAGCTGAGTCGTCTGGAACAAAGTTAGGTAAACTGTCTTGTTCAAACACACAACACAGTGCGGCTCTCACCGGGGCTCGAACTCGCAGCCTTACGAGTCGAACACGCTAACCGCTCGGCCACTGCGTCACCGACGAATCAACGAAAAACAAACTCTAAAACTGGACAAGCGCACCTTGAGCCTGAATAGTAAAGGAGCCTAAGCACAAACCTTACCAACCGCGCTACATCACCTTATATCTCTCGTGGCGCTAGGCTAGGGATAGTTCAATTTTTTTTAAATTCAGCAAACAATCTCTGAATTAGGACCGGCGCGCCTCGATCCTGAATACTTCAGCACGTTCAGCCTAAACCTTACCAACCGCGCTACACCACGGTTATAAGAAAAGTTGCAGTAAAATTTCTAGGTATAAATCAGTCTTTATAATAAAGCAAAGAAAAAATAACTCTACTGAAATTGGGGCCAGCGCAACTTGATCCTGACATTTCAACACGCCTACCAATAGCGCTACACCACGATTATTAGATTAGTTGCAATAACATTTCTAGGTACAGATCAGTCCTTGTAGATGAAGCAAAGAAAAAAAACTCCCCAAAAGGGACCAGCGCACCTCGACCCTGAATACGTACTTTAGCATACTAAACAGAAATCTTACCAATCGCCCTACACAATATGCTTGTAGGACTGGGTATAGATAAGTTTTATTAAATGATTCAGTTTAAAAAAATCTGAAATGGGACCGAGGTGCATCTCGATCCAGAACGCAACGCACAAACTTTACCAACCAAGGCACATCACGTAAGCTTATCAGAAGTTGCAATCAGTTTCGTTTTAATCAATTATTAAGCCTTTATATAATCAAAACGGGTTTTAAATATTCAAGTCGAATTGTTTATTGTGTTAGTTTGATGTGTCAATGTCTTATGCTACTCAACTAAAATTAAATGAATGAAAAAGTTAGTTTGCTTGATAGAAGCAACACCCCAAGTATGTACCGTGGGCCGAGTTGGAAAAAACGGCGGCAACGAAAATCAAAGTTTTGCTAGGTCCATTGTTGTTCGGAAAATTGTTTTTTGTATTTTCTTAAATAAGAATACTTTTCACTGTTTTGAAAAAAGGGATATTGACGTTTAGCTGTTAACGTTTATTATAAAATTAAGGTGTGAATACAAGTGTCATACGAAATGAGTGCCACTGTCAAGTCCCCGTGACATTTTTTAAATGTGTTCCAACTCAGTTCTTGTTGCCTAGTGCAGCTGTTTTAAAAGCTTTTGTTGCTCTTGCATTCGCTAGTTCTTTTCACACGTAAACAAAGGTTTAGTTTGATATTAAATACCAATTCGAAACTGAAACTTTATCTTTCTTACAGAGAAAATAAATGAACTTTACTATTTATCCTTGATCCGTCTCCCTCAAGAGTGGTTCTTGCAACTGAACGGCGTTTCATTATTTGTAGTTTCGAATTTTTTTGTTAAAGTTACAAGCTTACTTTACTACCAACTAAGTAATCTGTTTTTTGGTTTTTGAACTGCTTTGCTGTAACTACAGCAACAACTTTTATATTGAGCAGCTGCGGGAACAAGTCGACTACATTGAATTCGTCAAATTAAAAGTTTACGAAATGAAAACAAAATATCTTAAAGGATTAGAAGGTCAGCTTGTCACATATCAAACAAGTCAGCATTAATAAAACCAAAAAGTTTGTCCCTACTTAACTCAACTTGTTTTATTAAGTAGTTACTGACTACGTGGTTACTTTTCAGTTCGTACAAAAAGTACATAGCGACACGAATATCGGCCAATTGGATTGCATTCAGCACTAACAAGTTCTTTACATCAACAATGCAAATCATTATCACATGATAATCAAAAATCTAATCTAGTTTTTCGGGTTGAAGCAGTGCTACTGGCTTTGAGAAAGTATTATATAGAGAACTGAACATTACTTTCGTCACAAAAAAGTGGTATGAACATGGCTCATTCTAGGGAAAGTGAATTGATGTACGTGCTTGTTTTAATTGTTTTAATGGTGCCATCAGAGAAAGCAAAGTGTCCAGATATCAATGGCCATTTCTTTGGCTTTTCACTAAACGAGGCAAGTCTTCATATTGGATCAACAAAAGTGGTCAGCCAACTTCAGTGTTTCGACGAGTGCTTCAGAAAACAGGGTTGCGCCTTCTACAATTTTGGGCACACATCTCTTGGAGGGCTTCACAGCTGTGAAATGTTTAAAGATGGAGTGGAACTGAACAGGCTTACTGACGAAAACCAAATCAAAGCTATGGAAGGTTATACATTTTCTTGGGTAGAAACTGACAAATACAAAGAGGTAAGACAAAATTGTTCCAACTTCTTCAGCAACACCAAAACTTCGACGGCAGCAAGAATGATACAAAAAATGTAAAATATGGTGATAGAATGGTAAAATGGTAAAATCAATAAAAAGTAATGATAATAACAATAATAATAACATTAGCAATAATAACAATAAAAGTAATAATAATGATAATAATATATTGAAATACCTGCATGTTACGATTCAATGTGATCATCTTCAGAGAGCTTCAACTTTGACATGCTGTAATCAGCCACTTTCTCTTAAACTTGCCTTTGGTTCATTATAGCATGTCAGAGTTTAATATTGTAATAGTTGTAATAATAATTAAAATAATAATGATGATAATATTGTTAAATCAAGTTATAAAATGTCTGTCCCTCATACATTAATCGATAAAGGGGGTACAGATGGGCACGTGCGACAAGTATAACAAAAAAATTTTTTGACCTTATTTTGTCTCGCGTTGCAGAAATCAAATGTCAAGTTGATTTTTCGAGGAAAACTTTGGTTAAAGCGAGAACCAAAAAATATACGAACAAACAGACATCTTAGAAAACCTCACGACAATGATGAGTAACTCTACTTTTGATTTAAAAGTTCTCATTGGTTTCATTTTGCAAAAGGGTTGAAGTCAACGCAGCTTTGAGAATAACACGTTATAGACTAATATGGCCAACTCGAAGTATATCTGAAAAATTTGGCATATAGTGTTTTTAATTTACTTTTACACTTGATTAACTATTGCTCAAAATATTCTTCAAACTGTGCGTTTAGATAAAACAAAATGTTATTGTCTCCTTCTACAAACTTAGTCTGAATAAAACAGCAAAAACAATCACACCGCACCAAAATGTCTGCCTAGTTGTCTCGGTTTTATGCTCACAATCTGGTGCACATTGTTTACCTAGTGGACTAGTATGTGCCACTTTTGCAACTTAGCAACAGCTGACTGACTGACTGGCAACACCACTCCCACGGCATTAAGAACTGTTATTGCTGGCGGAGCGAAGCGACGTCAGCGGTCATGTTCTAGCGGCACATAAAGTCGACTAAGCTTTCGTTTCCATATACTGTTGGTTCAACGAGTCGGAGCCAATCAACTTTTTCGTAAGAATGTTTGAACGCCAATCGGCTTCTTTGATATATCTGAAGGCAAAAGCACATGGACTGTTGACGACCTCTGTCGATGCAACCTCGTTCCCAGGGCCCTTTCCTCTTCCCCCCTCCCCCGTCGACGGGGGGAAGAGGAAAGGGCCCTGGGAACGAAGTTGCTGTCGACGTTGGGTTAGGTACAGATCAGGCATGAATTACGCATCGAATTCGCTGCAAGGAACCGTTCGTCAAGCATCTGAAAGCTTCAACGAGCTTTCCAGAGGAAGGCAATGTGCTTCTATGACGCTTTCTTCTTCGTTGTGCAACCACAGTGTTCAATCAATCGTTGATCGGATTCTTCACCATGGCGATAGCATGTACTTTAACGACTTTGATTAATTTTTGTCTGAATTTTGTAACAGTGTGAACATTTTAATGTAACATTTTGATAAACTAAAAAATTTTTTTTTTAATCCTGTATGATGTTCCACTGAAACGTAGAAAGGTTTTTCCATTTAATCAAAGTTGTTGATGTTTAAAGTTGTTATCTGAACCGAGACATCAAAAATTGGTTTCTGTTCTGTTTTGATAACTGACAAATATGAGTTTTTAACTGATCTTGAGAACGCCTACACAATTTTCCTTTCCTTCATAAACCAAACAAATTTTGAAAGTTAACAACAAGAAAACCAAAAATCTTTTCGTCGTTCGGCAGCATTGCATTATTTGTAAGAACTACTGGTAATTAACTTGGCAAAAAAAACATCAGAGAATACAATAACAAGACAATGACGCTAACTATTTCAATCCGTTGCCTCTGTTGTTCTCATGTTACAAGTTTTTTGTACCAAGAACGAAACTGGTCTTTTAAACAATGCTTTTAGTACAATTACAACTGGCTAACAACGAGATCAGAAACAAGAGAAAAAACTGACAACCCCAGTTTCAACCGCTAGAAGTGATTTGGGAATCACATTTGTAAAAAAGTGTGTGTTTGATTTTGTCGTTCTTGATGGCTACACTGTGGCTCGAGTGTGAAGGACCCAGATTTATGCTTTGTAACTCCACTGATGAACCAGTCCCGCTTCAGTGGTCCAGGGGCCACGGGCTTTCTTGTATAATTATTATCTAAGTTTCAGGTTCCAAGGTCATTTTTTCTTTACTTCTTTTTCAGATGTTGTCACCGTCACAATGTGTTGGGACCGAGGGCGCGAAATGCTTGAAAGGCAAGAGGACAGGTAGGTAAACTTTTACGATCAACTTTTCCGAGCACTTTACTTTTTACGATACAGACTAAAGACGAGTAACGTAGAATACCGATGAACTCAAAGAGAGGAGTGGCTTTATCTTAGAGACTTCAAACTGATGTTAGAGATTTTGGGGGGGCTAGCCGAGATCTAAGTTTTACTGTTTTGCCAATTTACACATACAACTGTTTGGATAATTCTTCTCAACATATATCACGTAGTGTTTATTTATGTAAAATAGCGCGGGCTCTATGGAAGCCGAATACACGATTGTAAAATATCAGTTTATCATAGTTTTTGTTACATTTCTGTCCTTCAGGAGTCAAGAACGAACGAACAGCATACTGTTGTTGTTATTGTATACTTTTATTTATCTAAATTTTCTTTGAAATCGGGGCGAAGGCGTTATAACCATTTCATTCTTGTATAAAATTACCAGAAACCAACCGTAGCGCGCGCTGTATCTATGGGGTGAAAATGCATAAATTAAAATATTATACAGGAAAAGGGGTTCAAATTCTAAATAGTTTGGGTTCCAAAAAAGCTATTTGTCTAAAGGATGGTGTGTTGTTTTGGCAGCCAGGTTCTATTAAAATTATTGTCCCCATTTCCTGCTGCAACAGTGTGCCGAGATTCAATACATTTTCTTTGTCTACAGTTCCTCTTGTCAATAACTTTAGCTCAGAAGCTTTATCAAGGAAATTGTTATGGTTTTGTTGTCTCATCCTGCGACTTAACAGCAGCTTTTCTCGAAAATCTATCGAGGTGCTCGATCGGGCAAGAAGTCAACGACATCATTTTAAAAGATTTATGTACAACGCACTGCGAAAGGCGACAAAATTTATATAAAACAGGGCTGACCTCAATGGGCCCAACGGTTTGGTTTGGTTGGATCAACTTTCGTCTTAGGAAGAGAAAAAAATAAATCCCAATATGATCTTCTTGATGAGTACTTTCAATATCAGTAAATTCTGTCAGCGTTTGACGTTGCTTGAACTTACCTCGCTTTCTCGCAAAATCGTCGCAAAAATTCCCTTGCTTCTCTTCCAAAATCCTGTGGCTACCGCTGAACAGTGTACCGCATTCCTATAAAATCATCTATAACCAGCCACATAGCTAGCTATCAGGACAAAAAGGCTATAAACTCGTGCCCAAACCTATTCGATCTGTCACTATTAGTTTTGAAAAATAATTCATTTTTCTAAAAGCTTTTAACAGGCAGCGCGGCCGGGTCTTTCGAAAAAAAGTTGTGTTTCACGTAGGAATTTCATCAGTACCTATAGATAAACAGAAAAATACAAATGTTATCGCTTCGCTCATTCGTTAGACATACTTTCAGTACTCGAAGATAAAATTCGTCTCTCTGCGCGACCATGTAGTATATCCTCTATCAGGATGGACTTCTGCTCTGTCTATTCAAATTAACGTTACTTTTTCACCACAGTATCTGGACAATGTACAGCACTTGTGGACATGTACATCTTGATGGACTCTTCAACCAGTGTCGAAGCACCTAACTACCAAAAACAAAAGGATTTTATCAAGGCTTTCTCCCAAAGATTTGACATGTCCTCCAAACGTGCCCGGCTTGGTGTTATTTCTTACAGCACCAATGCCACGGTGAACATTCGCCTCGACGACTTCACAAACACTGCTCACTTTGCGGAGACTGTTAACAACATTCCTTACATCAAAGGTACAACTAGCACAACACTGGCTTTAGAGAAAGCTTACAAGGCCTTATTTGGCAATACTGCCGGGGAAGCTCGACCCCTAGTGTCTCGAGCTATCGTTCTCATCACCGATGGTAGTGGCAAAGTGTTGTTGAGAGATGTTATGGCAAAGTTGCGTGGAAAATGCGCTCAGCTGTTCGGGGTGGGAATCGGCACCTCAAACACAGACGCTAGACACGTGGCAGACGAAGGCAATTTGATAGAGGTCGAAAACTTTTCGTTATTGCAAGATCAAGTTGACAACTTCGTAAATATCGTCTGTAATGGTGGGTAATCTCAAGTTTTCGTAAACTATGACTCTCATCTAACCGCGGGCCGGTCGTGGCGTCTTGGTTTATTTACTTACTGTGAGCGAAACATAGAATAACTCTTGGAGTGTTTAGGGATTCTCTAAGTTTCCTCTTAGAACTTTCGCTAAAAAATCAACCGAACTGCTAGTCGAACTGTGGTCAAAATCTCAATAGAAACTGGCCTGACACAGCAAACGAGCTTTTGCTTTCCTATTAAATGAACTTTAAATGGTTGGAAAAGCAAGATCTCGTTTGTTTTTTTATTCAACTCCCGTGTAAACTCAAAGTGGCTTTTACTTCAATCCCGTCTGGGACTCGAAGGATCTCTATTTTTGATTTTAGAAAGCTCGGTCCGGTTGTCCGAAAGCCGATTAACTTTAACCAAGGATTAACTCTTAACAAAACCTAATGGTTGTCATGGTAATTAATCCTGGATTAAGCTAATCATCTTTTGAGCAACTCGGCCCAGGTTAGCTCTTAACAAAACCTATTGGTTGTCATGGCAGTTAACCCTAGATTAGGACTAACTGTCCTTGAACAATTCGGCCCTAGTTTTAAGATTAAATTATTTACTTAGCTTTTAGATCAAAGTTAACGCAAAAACAACTATTTAAATGCCCACTTAGTCTTGTAAAAAGTCAGATCTTTTATGTACTTGTTTTGCTTTTACTAATTCACCCATTTTTTACTTCTGCAGCTCTTCACTAACGATGGAAGCAAGACGGATTGACAATAAAAGTCTGGTGTACCTTTAATTAATCAAATGAAAACGATTTTCCGATTGATTTTTGTCGACACATGATTTTCACGCCGGGGATCTACATAACTGTGGATTTCTTCATTAATTTTGTTTTTTACAATGAGATTTTGGCAAATTCAAACTTCCACTCACCTTAAGATTTTAACTACTTTCTGTAGTGTTATATTTCTTTTTAGAAACAGTGCAACTGAAAAGTTGGCGAGTACAGTTAAGTTCATAGCAAAATACTTGCGAGTATAGTTCAGTTCAGTGCAAAATATTCCCGAATACAGTTCAGTTCAGTGCAAAATACTCACGAGTGCAGTTCAGCTCAGTGTAAAGTACTTGCTAGCACATTTAGGTTCAGTGCAAAATAACTGTGAGTACAGTTAAGTTCAGTGCAAAAAACTTGCGAATAAAGTTCAGTTGACTCGCAAATATAGTTCAGTTGAGAGCAAAATACTCGCGAGTACAGTTCAGTTCATTGTAAAATACTCGCGAAAACAGTTCAGTCCTTTATAGGGCGCAGAAATTCTAAATGGGCTAATACGTTGAGGTAATTACCTACTGTGAAGTCTAAATTTAATTATTGTCGTTTAAAACAAAACGAAAATCTTTCGACCGATTTGAATGCTTGTCAATTTATGAGAATATTGTAATACACAGGTAGGACAAAAAGTGCTGGGGGTTTAGTTGATAAGTTTTTTACCATGTAGATGTTCGTCAAAAAACTATAGCTTGATAAATAAAAGCAAAGCATGTTCATGCACAGAATGTTTAAACCAGTATAAGAAATACCTGACTTAATTCTTCTGAGACATGAGAGTTCGAAGCAAGATTGTCATTTATGAATGAATAGAGGTCATTGGAACAATCAAGTTTATGCTTCCGGGCATAAATATGTCTAAGATCCGACTCAGAAGCTTTTGGCTCCTGACGGGATGATTTTGATTGGCTGTTAGCATCGCACTTCTCATTATTTATATTTTTTTCAGTAAATGGTTTATTGGAACTGAAGTAAAGGAAGAATACTTTGAACGAACGAGCGTGGTTTATCCAATAGTCCAGGGGTGGGTGGTATGTAGTTCACTAGTCGCCATTTTGTGAGGGATGCACATATCGCTAGTGATCTGTGTGCAGGGATATTCAGGAGAATGCAGTGCTCGTGTCAACGTGACACCAGTGGAACTGCCTATCGACCGTGCAAACTAGCTCTCGCCGGGAACAGGAAGAGTGGGGCTAGGTGATTTCGAACTGCGGTACTCGTAATGACAAAACGAAATGGATTACTTTAACTCATCTTTATTAGAAAGTAAAAACAAGCAACGAAGAACGCATATCTATTGAGCTATGAGTAATTTCGTTTTGTGTTCGGTTTCCAACAAATTTCTGTGACTCATACATTTTGCTATGCAAGGTCTTTCTTCAAGTAAACACTGCAATGCGGTTGTTTCCTGTGTCGGCGACAATCACGTGACCAGCACGATTTACTGTTACAGCATACGGGCTATCCAGACATCCGGGGCCTGATCCCAACCGGCCGAGACTGTCAATATACTCCGCTTCAGGCGTTAACACTTGGATTCTGTGGTTCGCTGTATCAGCAACCAGGATATTTCCTCTATTGTCTAGTGCCAAGCCCCGGGGATGACCAAAGCAGCCTTTGCCAATTCCGGGCTTTCCGATTGAGTCACAGGAGGTACCGAGTTGATTAAATAGCTTTAAGCGGCAAGAGTTCAGTTCGGAAACAATGATATCACCTTTTTCTGTTACAGCAACTCCACTGGGTGATTCGAGGTACTGGGGCCCACCAATGAAGCCCATAAAATACCCATCCATCCGAAACTTTTGTATTCTGTGATTGCTCTGATCTGCGATCAAAACGCTTCCTTCTTTGTCGACAACAATTGCAGATATCTCAGGTCTTTGGTCTTTCCTTCCGTACACAGGCAAAAAATTGTGCGAGAGTGCGCCATCTGAACTAAATACCTTCAGAATCTGTGAGTCCGTTACAAAAACGTTACCCTGCTTGTTAACTGCCATAGCAACTGGAAACGTATTGCCAAGGTCGATTGGCTCTCTCACGGGATTACCCATCCCATCCAATACATGTATACGTCTATTCATGTAGTCAGCGACAAAAATATCTTTTTTCCAGCCGACTGCGACACAACATGGAAAGTGAAACTGCGTAGGCCTTGTTCTAGAACCCAGCTCCCCAAACGAGTAGCTGTTTTCTTCCGTTGTGCTGCTATAGTCAAGTGCCTAATCGACAAAAGCGGAAAATACGTAAAACTGTTGAATTGTGACGGTAAAATATAAATTGGTTACAAATAAAGAACAAATTTCTACAGAAGAGTTTTTTATATTCTGCTGAGAATATATATATTACTATTGATATTACAACATCACATGTATGGAGACTCTCCAGATTTTGCAGAATAAAGCGGCGAAAATGATACTCAATCGCGGCCCTCACTCATCAGCTACTGATGCGTTGAAGATCCTGGGGTGGAGAAAGCTCGTGATACGGCGCTTTTACCACAGATA